>RJWM01017382.1:0-43242 GCA_004363535.1 Dasyprocta punctata | reverse complement strand
ACCCTATTTTAATCATTTATACTGTTTATTGTTAAATTTTTTTATTATGAATGTTTTTGTTTCTCACTGCTTTTCTTTACATTTGAATAACTTTATTATTTGACTCCTCCTTTCTTCTACTTTTATTGGAGTTCATCTCAATTTGATAAGTGAACTCAAACAGTATAAAAACAAACAACTGAATGAATTAAAGAAAACAATTCAGGATATGAAAGAACATTTTAATGAACAGGGATTCTAAACAAAAACTAAGCAGAAATTGAGTAGCATTTATCTAAAAGAAAGAAGGCAGATGACCCACCATGGGCACACATGACACCAAGACCACTGTAAAGACCACCATTTTTGTTTTTCTTCTCCCAGTACTGATTTACTTCTTTTGCTGCCTTTGCATGGTTATATAACTTAGAGAGTAAGTTAAAGACCTGGCAACCTCATACTGTAAGATTTACTGTGAATTGTGTTCTTTCCAAACACAAGAATCCCTCTATAGAACTCTAACTGCAAAACATATTACAAATGCAGGCCTAAATACATTTTAAATTTTGAAAAATTTCCTTCCACATATTTTTTGTAACAAAATATTCTCCAGGGAGAAACCTGTTGTCCATCGGGAAATCTGTTGTGCTTAGCTACTCTAGTGACTCTGGTGCTGTGCTGAGTTACTGAGATAAGTCTGGCCTGCAGCTGTTCCCAGCCCTGCTGATTTGCACATGCCTTGAGAATAGCCCACTGCCCCGAAGACTACTTAATAGAACAGTTACACTTTGTGCAGGAGTCTCTCCCATCCAGGACACAGCGCAGACATGAGAGTCTCCAGTCAGCTTCCCTAGAAGTCTCCTGCTGCTCTGGATCTCGGGTATGGAAGGAGAACAATGGAAATTTCCTCAACCTAACTTAGCCAGTGCTGCCTGGTTCTTCAGAAATGTTCTTTTATTGTGTGAAATTGTGTGAATGTTTGCTTTCTTGTTTTAAATGACAGGTACCAGATGTGACATCCAGATGACCCAGTCTCCCTCCTCCATATCTGCAACTGTAGGAGAGAGAGTCACCATCAGTTGCAGGACAAATCAGGACATAAGCAAATGGTTACCTTGGCATCAACAGAAACCAGGGCAAGCTCCTAAACTCTTGATCTACAATGCAAACAATTTGGAATCTGGATTCCTCTCGAGGTTCAGTGGCAGTGGATCAGGGAAAGATTACACTCTCACTATCAGCAGCCTGCAGCCTGAAGATGTTGAATCTTATTACTGTCAGCAGCATGATAGCTCCCCTCCCACAGTGATACAAGCCATGACATAAACCCCCAAAGGTGCAGAAGTGTGAGGCTGGCCTTCACCACCTGGTCTTTGCATTGTCTCAAAATACTGAGAGTGTCCCTCAGTTACATCCAGCTTTGAAGGTACTGAGAGGTCTTGGTAGAAGGGACCAAGAAGCTCCTTTGCACCACAGGTTTGTCTCCTCCTTCTCATCCCCAACATCAGAGACCTGACAGCCCCCTCTGATATGACAAAAGACACAAAGCTTTACAGCTGAGTATTTGGGGTGATGATGTCATTTGGGAGTGAAAGAGCAAAAGAAAATTCACAGCAGATATTCTAAGCAAGAATTGTCTTTGTAGGGAAAGAATCCAAGCCATAGCTTTTAAAGGTTCTGGGGTCCATTGCTAGCAAAGTAGTGACGTAGTGGAGGGATTGACTCTTGCTCTCCCAGAGTCCAGAATCATCTGCCACTAAACGTATCAGCTACCTAAACATGTGGTCAGCAGTCCTCCTCAGAAATCGTAGGCATAGTGTGTGGATGCTAACAGCTGACTGCAGAGTTCATTTGTTGATTTGCCAGTCACTTCTGCTCTTGTGTCCGTCTGTGAGTGCCAATGCATATTGTGTCATCCATGTCTGAGTTCCAAATCTCATGGGAGGACCGCGCATTGACCAAAGCTACAGTAAAGAATAGAAGCAAAATAAATTCTGAGAAACGTGCTTCCCAAGATCATGGTGATGACTGGGAGCTGACATCTGACCTCTCAGTGTGGTCATCATTCTCCCAGTTCTCAGGGCTTTTCCACTTCAGAGATAGTACTCAAATATACATGAACATGCCTCCCAGTATTATCAGCAAATGTGAAATTATCACAATAAAATATCAATGAATCATAAACTCAACATAACAAAAGGAAATTTCATGAAGTATAGAGCAATTTTCCATAAAGTTACAGAGCAACAACCAAATACAAAGGTATTCTTGAAAACAGAAACAGACAAATACAAGAAATATAGAATGCTGTTCTCTGTTTAAGTGCTATTATCCTTCATGTGAAAATATCTTATACAGAAGTCGACATTATTCTCAGAACCAGATGAAATCCAAAGGAAGGTAGTGCATATGGGAACACCTGGGGCCTACTGAGAGAGAACCTGTGTTTTAACAGGATAGCAGGGATACACAAAAGATTTAAAAATTATATTTTAGTGAACATTTTCTTCTAAAGAGATTTTTTCTTAGAAAACCACTTACTTTCTCTTTAAAATTGTGTGTTAAAATGTCATACATTTTTATTTTATACTCATACAAAATTATATATGAAAATATATCATAAATGCTGAAAAGTTATGATTGTTTTCCACAAAACAATCGAATACTGAGTAAATCGGTGTAGAACATTAGAATCTCTCAAGGTAAAAAAAAAAAAAAATCAACCAAAATTGAGATCAGGACTTTGAGTGCTTTCCCTGGGCTTGGCTGACACCAGGCTAACCCGTTGCAAGTGGTCTGACTGCCTGTCAAGTGACAGTGACTCTGTCTCCTTGAGATGCAGACCTGAATGATGGAGACTTGGCCATTTGGATACCACATCTGATTCCGGCATGGGCAATGTAAGAACAAATGTAGACCCATGTATTATAATAAAAGAGGACTTTCTTGAAGGGCTACGCAACATTTATCACACTCGGTCGAGTACATTCCCAGCATTTTCCGTGTTTACCTAGGAGCCAGAGCAACAGAAGCCCCTGTAGCTGAGCCAGGGCCCCATGGCCATGCTGTGTCCTGACCGGGACTGACTCCTGCAGGAGGTATGAGCAGTCTATGAGGTCGTCCACAGTGTGTTTCCTGGGCGCATGCAAATTCCCAGAGGATGGGCAGGAATTGGCCAAAGGCAAGGCTGGATTACCACAATCCCTCAACAAGGGCTCATTGTTTCTTGAAATCTGGGCATTCAGCAGGGCTGCATGGGTTTGCCTGCTGAGAATATGCTTTATTCTGAGGTAGGAAAGTGAATGTGAAAGCCCTGCATGGCGAGACGGAGCCAGACTGGGAAGCAAAGTGAGTCTCACTCGGGAGTGCTGGTGCAGTGGACTCGGCTCAGGTCTGGTGACCCAGAGGGAGGATGGAGAAAACCTCCATGGCAGTGGGGACTACACGTGTGGGGCTCAAAGTCAGGCTAGGGGAGAAAGACACCCATGCAGGACAGAGAGATGACCGTGGTCCTGGAAGAGGTGTCCGAGTGTGGCTGTGAATGTGTAGAGGTTTCTGCAGGAGGCTGCAGGTGATGAAAGGGACTGGAGATTGGTTTTGAACAGGGAAGGTGGTCAAATATGTAAATCCGTGACTGATAATCAGAACCAAGATCTTCATGGTTATTAAAAGAAGTGAGTGATTTTAATGCAGAATTTAAGTAAACTGTGGTTTTGGAATGGAATCAAAGGTAGTGTAGGTTGTTCCTTTCATTGACAGAAAGGTAATATGTATCTCTGTGGTTAGAGAGAAAAATTGCTAATTTTACCTACTCCAGGGAAAATTGTACCACAGTCATAGCAAACACCCACAATTTCTAAATACCATTGTTCAATTAAAAGAACCTTTGATCCTTAAAAATACTATTTCTAAATCTGGAATTAGGGAAATAGAAGATGAGCCTGGAGGAAGCACTCGACAATGAGAGGGTCACAGAAAGAAAACAAAAAACAAAACCAGGAACGGACTGTTGATAAAGCATCACGCTTCTTCTACAGAAACCTTTACTAATTTAAAAAGGAAACAGGACTGTGCAGCACTGAATTCTGGCAGGCACAACCTCCATCCAGGTTCAACTTGAACATCACTAAATGGTGCCACCAAGTGAAGTAACAGGCCACACATTTAGAGGCTGTAGTTACTCATGTATTACCGCCAGGCGGCGCTGTAGTAACTTTGATTTGTTAATGACAGGAATATGGGAGGATTGAGCTGTTATCTGAGAAACTGATTCACCTGAACAATGAAAAACGTAATCCCTACATATGTGTTAATTTGTTTCTTGAAATAACGTTTTGTTAAATACATATCTAAAGACTTTGAGGTATAATATGCGCACTCTCCTTAATTCAATCACGTGTGTATTCCATGTACTGACATCATATGTAGGTGTGTCTATTAAGGTTTTAAATTTTATATTCCCATTCACAAGAGTCTATGTAAAAGTATTTTGTGTGTTCAAGTTGTTTATAGCTGCCTTTAAAGAATATAGTTTAGTACATGTATGTTTGTGAATTTTCCTGAATATTAGAAAAGTAAATCTTAAATTGATTTCTAAACCTTTTGTAAATATCCCACAACATTTCATTCCATTATATACCTTCACAACTCCATGTAAATACACATTTTGCATTCACAATCTAAGCATATACAAAATGAAAATTACTCGAGGTGGATTTATTAAGGATAGTTAAAGAGAAAGTACAAGAGAAACTTAGGATGCATCGTGAGAAGGAGGAGAAGGGAGAGGAGGCAGAGGAGGAGGAGAAGGAACAGGAGAAAGAGAAGGAGAGGAAGAAGAAGAAGAAGGAGGAAGAGGAGGAGGAGGAGGAGGAGGAGGAGGAGGAGGAGGAGAAGGAAGAGGAGGAGCAGACCAGGGTACTGCAATTCCCCTGAGGCACACTGCCTTCATGACTGATTGCTATCCCACTAGAACCCATATCTTTGTTTCTGAAAGGCGCCATCCTGGGACCAAGTCTTTAGCACAAGACCACTGGGAGACACTCAGGATCTAAGCAGCACAAGTCCTGTAACTTGAGAGCTGTGCTGCCTTCGGCTTCACTCAGTTCCTTGAGCTGAAACTAGAATTGTGTGTGAATTTCAGTATTTAAGAATGTTTTGTGAAATAACTATGCATTGAGGTTTCAGAGCTTGCCTGTTGTCCTACATGTTTCATCCTAATTCATTCCTGTTAGGGTCTTCTGTGCAAGTACTACGGAGAAGGGGACTAGTTGTTAATAAAGAATCTCAAAATCTGCTGACCTGGGTTTTGGGTTGAAATTGTGACCCTGCCAGAATTTGAGATGCTCTGGAAGGAGAGAAGTAGTGCAGAAGATCACCAGTCTCGTCATGGTTGATAGTGAAGTCATTGTAAGAACATCTGAACCTCTTCCCAACAAATGCACTGGGAACACTGAGCTGGAACCTGGTTGAAAGAAATTGTGAGACCAGCCTTGCTGCTGCTGCTTCCAGTGTCACCAGAGATTTTGCTGTAGTTAGATCTAATAGGGACTTCCTTTAGAGATCCAGTCAAAGACTTTGTGTACCGTATAAAAATAATAGCAGAATTCAAAACATACAACAACATAGGAGAATGCACTACTTCTTCGATTATGTCTAACTAAAGAGATCAATTTTCATGGGCTCTAATAATTTTTAAAATTCCTTAAGAAAATATAAACATTTGAACAGGAGTATTTAAAATAAATCAACTTTCTAGATTTTAACATATATTGATTCCATGTACTCTTAGCCTCCAAGAGTTGTTTCTAAATTACAACCATTCTATTGCTATTATAATCTAAAGTCTATGTAAATTTGATTGCAAAGCTCTTGCTAGTGTTTTGGGGAGATTGTATCTCAGCATAGTAGAACAAAAGAAATAACAGAACAGTGAGGACTGAATCTTCCCCACTGTAAAGAGGACAGAGTATAACGGGTGTCCATCTTCTACATGTAAGTGATGGATACATCATTGGTTTAGGACTGAGAAGGTGGGTAGACACATTTGCATACACTGAAACCAGTTCACTGATTAATGTAGTTTCTCACCTTTCACCCATGTTCCGTGCTTTCCTCTCATGAACTGTATCTCCACATGACATTCATAGGTCTGATCCAAAGGCAATTTATATACTGGGGCAATTCGCTCTCTCTATTGGAACACAAACACTTTATTTTAAAATTTTATAAAAGTCATGCTTTCCTATCTGACAATAATTACAGGCAGAAAGATCTTATTATTAGGGGTGACCTAAAAATTAAATTTTAACGTTCAAACTTTCCTAAGATAAGTTATATCCTTACACTAAAACAACCACAGTACACTTCCACAAACGTCATCTAAGATCGATCAAGAGACTAGGTTTCAATAGAGCAGATCTAAAGTTGCTCAGAAAACTGCTTAAGCTATGCTAGGAAACATTTTACAAACCACAATGCCCTCTGGATCAAATGAGAGCAGAGTTTTCCGGAGCTGATTTGCATGTTCAGTCATGGTACAATGGTCCAGGCTGCTCAAGTCATCTTAAAAGGCAGCTTCTCAGGGCCTTTGTGGGTCAACATGCTAGTCAGGCTCTCAGAGATGGGGTCTTGTGCTCACCTCCTGTTGTTTCTGCTGCTCTGGGCTCCAGGTACTTGAGAGATGGAATGTACTGGGCATACTTCTCCATGCCATTATTATTTCCTGTTTCCAGGTTCTTGGTGGATTGAAATGAAGCCTTTATTGTAGATTTCACTTTTAATGTCCTCTTTGGTTTTCTGATTTCTTAGTGGTGCCTGTGACTGAGATGACAGGTGTCACCAATGCAACTGGGTCAGTTTACAAAGTCTAAGTGAATCTGTTACAACCAATTCTGTGTGCTTATCATTCCAGGCTCCAGTGGTAACATTGTGCTGACCCAGTCTCCAACCTCCTTGACCGTGTCTCCAGGACAGAAGGCCACCATCTCCTGCAGGGCCAGCCAGAGTGTTGCAGATATGGAGGACTATGATGATACAAGTTATCTGTACTGGTATCAACATAAGCTAGGACAGCCTCCCAGAATATTGATCTATGCAGCTTCTAATCGAGCCACTGGGGTGCCAGACCGGTTCAGTGGCAGTGGGTCTGAGACAGACTTCACCCTCACCATTGAGCGTGTGGAGGCCGAGGATGTGGCGAACTATTACTGTCAGCAGGGTAAAGAGCTTCCTCCCACAGTGCTCCAGCTCTGAACAAAAACCTCCCCAGGCAGCTGCTCACTGTGGCTCAGTGTCACAAAGTTTCCTCTTATTGCAATGATCTTTACACTTATTTAGAAAAAATGCCCTAACATTGAAAGAGAGATTGTCTTAACTAATGTGTGCGTGTTTATCACACCTGGTGATTCATAATTTACTTTTTTCCTTAATCAATCCGAAGCTCTGTGATAGTATTTCTCATTGCCTTTTCTAATTTCAATGATAACTTCCTGAGCGCAGAACAATTTTAACCTTAGAAAAATCTTTTCTCTGTCACTTCAAATATAAAGAAGTTTGAGTAGTAAAATTTGTTTTATCTTTTGCATACAGACACTTAGTCGCACACTGATGCTTCATTTTTTCACCTTTTGTACTTGAGGTCACAAAAAGTTTCAGTACTTTTTAGGACACTACTAATTGTGATGTAGTTGTTCTGCTTATTTAATGGAGATGTTTCTACCTTTGTGTTTCTCAGAAGGTCCTCAGATATAAATTATTTTTTGCCCTTCTCCAGTTATTTAACATTCATGTCTTTTCTCTAGAATCCCTTCTAACGGTGTGGCCAAGGTCTTCTTTCTTTTTCATTTTCTACATGTTCTGATACCACTGGTAGAATGGAATCTGGAGGCCTAGGAGTGCACAGCAATCTTTCCAGGGTCAGTTTTTATCTCCTCCATCCAGAGGTGGGACTCCCGCATACTTCTACTTCCTTGCTAAAGGAGCTCGAAAACTCCACAAAACGGTCTTTTGAAATAATCGAGTCATCTCAGATGCACATTTTTATCACTTCCAAGTTTATAGTATTGTTTCACTACTCATGAAAATTGTATTATCAGTTTTCTGTTACTCTGCATTATTGTCACAGTCATGTTGATTTAAAACTCTATACATGAATAACTGTATAACCTTTGTAAGTCCAACTTCAGGCATTTGAGCGTCAACAGGATATTCTCAGTGTGCCAGCTCTTGATCGCCTGCTCATTACAAATTTTCCAGAGTGTATACTCTGTGAGTCTCAGCAAATACCTTTCTGCCTGTACACAGCCGTATAGTAGACAGCCTCTGTGGTCCGGTTCATGAGGATCATGAAGGGCAGCGTTGGCTTGTGCTATCCTGCACATAAGGAAAATAAAATCATTGTTGAAAAACATCATCCAGGGTTTTTCTAACCTCATGAATCAAACTCACTCTATTCTCTGTAGAAAATATAACATCCTTTACACATGCCTCCAGCTAGGAGGAAAGCTAAGAAATATACAGGGGTGTGTGTGAGTACAAGGACTTTAACTCTTCGCAAGGAGTCCTCATATCTGTATTTTTCTCTCACAGCATCTGTCACATCTTCTCTGAATCTAGTATTTTTTTTAAAGCTGAGCACTAGAGTACAATTGTTTTAAAGAAAAGAAATTCATTTCTTACAGTTCTGGAGACTAAAAGACCAAAAGTCAGCATTTATTTGGCATCTGGTCACAACTTTTGTGCTTTGCCATAGTATTATGAATTGTTTAACATGGAGAGACCCAGAGAGCCTGGTTTTCTCTTACTCTCCTAATATCATTATGGGAACCTCACACCTGTTACCTCATCTGATCTAAGCCATAACACATGCTTCATCTCAATCAATGAGGCAGAAGAGAAGAGATAAATTCTTCATTCCTCTTCTCTTTTTATATTTGTGGCCACCAAGGATTGTATAACTCCTACCTGTATCAGAAGACTACTGATAAATGTGTATGACTCCCTTATCAGAGCACCTACATATATAAAGAAAGTATTGGCAAATCCAAAATGAAAATTTAATAGAAATATAATAATGTTAAGACACTCCAACATCTCACTTTCAAAAGTCTTTAGAATATGCAGATATAAAATTGATAAAGAAAATGTCTACTTGAACAATTCCATTCGGAAAAGCGGATCTAATAGACTTACTCATAGCTTTGTACCCAACAGTGGGAGTTGATACATTTTTCTACAGTATATATGAAATATTATAGAATTAAGACTATTGTGGGTCACATCATAAGTTTTAGTGAATTTCATAATATTGAAATCACATCAATTATATTTTGATTACAGCGATATGAAACTAGTAATCAAAGTATCTGGAAAATTGAAGTATCCATATATATGAGACAATGAGACACATGTCTAGAAAACCAGTGGATTAAATAATAAATACAAGAAGAGAAATTTTTAAATGCTGTGAGACAAATGAAATTGGAAACTCCATGTGATAAAACTTATAGGATGCAAACAAGAGTTCCAGTGTAAGTATATAGTGATAAACACCTAGATTAAGAAAAAGTAAAGATACACATTAACAACCTAACATTACATAAAAAAGAAAACCAAATTCAAAACTAACAGAAGAAAATAATAAAGAGTAAAGCAGAAATCAATCAAGTAGGAAATAAAATGCTTAAAAAAAGAAAATTATGAATTGTCCTCACAAGATAAAACAGCTATAAAACCTCTACCTCAAATTGAGAAAAAAAGAGAAAGAGAGAAGACAAAGAGGAAAAAATATAATGGGTGCCACAGTAATAAGTGTGAACACAAAGGACACTGATGACAGTGAATGTGCCAAAAAATTGGATAACCTTGAAGAAAGGGGTGTAATACAATCTATTAAAGCAGAAACAAATACAATCTATTAAAATAGAAGTAGACAGAAATGGAAAAAGCCTGAGAAGATGAATTAAAAATACAGAGATTAATTCAAAAATCAAAAATATTCCCACAAAGATAAGCACTGGTCAGGTTAGATTTCAAAGCTGAAATCTGTGGTATACTCAAATTGGATACACTCGCAGCACCTAATAATTACATTTCTTGTAGGGAGTTGGTACATTTTTGTAACACATTTAAATCCTTTTGCATCACCTTTCCTTCCCCTTCTTTTCATAATTTGGTTCCATTCCCTTCTGCAAAAAATCCACCTTCCTATTTTTGATGATCTGTCCTCTTTTGCTCTTTGTTTATACTCTGAGTTTCTCTCTCCTTCTTAGCCTCCTCAAAAACAGAGGATGGAACACATTCAAATTGAATCAGGCCAGAGCCATTTTTTACCAAGATAATACAGAAAGAAAATTATTGGTCAGTATGAATGATGGGCATCAGTATGAAAATTCTCAAAAAACAGTAGGTAACTGAATTCAACAGCCTATAAAAGAATTATACAAACCAAAAAGGATTAATCAAACTGTATTTTATATCATTCTTAATCTCTACTTTCCTAGCAACTATAATAATCATCTAATTTCCTCGCGTGATTTCAATAGCAATAAAAATACCAACAAACATAGATCAACCAGCTACAAACATTAATCCCATGACAAAGGGGCCTTATTCTTGGGTTGTAAGGATCTCTCACATTCACAGATCAGTCAATACACATGCCACATTACCTCAATGAAACATGAGAAACTACACGATCATCTCAAGAAATGTAGATAAAACATTCACTAAACTCCACCACCTGTTCATGATAAAAAGCTATCAATTAAACATATACTGAATGAATTTTTTTTTGTACTGGGAATCAAACTCAGGAAGTTGAGATTGCCAGGCAGCACTAACGACACTGAGCTATATCTCTGGCCCTAGAAAGAACTTAACTCAGTGCGTTAGCCACAACTGAAGAAACATTTCTCAGTATAAAATCCCATATCCAATATCACAAACAAAATATTAAATCTGGACACTCCCTGGGGAAGCCTTGAAGGCTGAGGGGTCTCCAGGGTACACACTGGGTGAACATCTAGCTCCTGCTCGTGTAAACCAAAATTGAGGCTGGACGTTCTGCTTGGTGGAATGAATGTGTCACAAGAACTGTTTCCCTCAGGAAAGTCTGGAGCCCCCAGCTCCAGGAGTAGAGGACAGACGACCTCACAGCTAGAGGAGCCTGAGGTCGTGGGATCCAGACACGAAAGAGGGCAGATGCTCCCTTATCTTTCTCCAAAGAAAGCAGCTCATGGTGAACCCAGGATGGAGGACAAGAGAGAGGACAGCAAGTGTCCCTGCTGTGGGGTAGCAATACCAGGCACCCAGAGAAGACTCCAATATGTCAATAAATGTGCACACCCAGAACCATTAGATAGGAGTTTTAGAAAAGATGTTTTGAAAATCTCTGGATTTGTCAATGAAGACATCTTTAAGTGGGAGTTAGCTCCAGAGGGGAAGGTAATAAATCTTTTATTCTGATTTCATTTACTATTCCATTTGGCTGAAAAAAAAATTCAGGGCTACTTTTCCACTGTTTCTTGGCAAAAGCTTCCCACTCGAGACCCATCCACAGCGAAGGAGCAGCAGGGTCCATCCCACAGTCACAGGGGCAGTAGCACCCCCTCTGATGCCTCGCACAGGGCGGTCTCATTAGCGTGGCAGGGGCCATCCAGGAACATGGTGGGAAGGGTTATGAATGCATGAGCTGCACCTCCCTTCACCCCAGACATCTGTCTGCACTCAGGCTGGGAGTGGCTGTCACACGGCCATAAGCACAGCACAGGTGGCCCTTCCAGAGCAATTCCTCAGGGTGGGCCTGAGCATGGCAAGAAGGCCCAGGGGAGAATCTGGCAGGTGTAACCGTGGGCCTTCCTCCTCCCCATGATTTGCATCTATGTCTTCACCACAGGCTCCGCCCCCAGATGGAGGCTACTAAACAGGAGCCCTTGCAGGGCCACAGTGTTCTTGGTAAGAT
Source organism: Dasyprocta punctata (assembly GCA_004363535.1). NCBI lineage: Eukaryota > Metazoa > Chordata > Mammalia > Rodentia > Dasyproctidae > Dasyprocta > Dasyprocta punctata. The sequence continues at coordinate 31,301 of RJWM01017382.1, read as the reverse complement.
GAGAGGCAGGAGGATGTCACCAGCTTCTTTCCTGTGGCTCCTGCTCCTCTGTGTTCCAGGTGAGGGAACAGCCCTGGGGCACAGTTTCCTGGGGGATTCTCAAGCTCCTTGAGTAGAGTGGCCTAGTGAGGAGAGAGGAAGTACAGGTCTCTCACAGCACGAGCTTAGAGAGGGTTTGTCCTCCCATCCGGGACACAGTCTGCTGCACTAGGGTCTCACAGTATTTCTGAATGTGACCTTGTACCACTGATTGCAGGGTCCTGGGGGCAGACTGTGCTCACCCAGGTGACAGAGCCTCTGCCTGCCTCTCCAGGAGGGAGTGTGTCCATCACCTGCAGAGCCAGTGAGAGTCTCCTCTACACTGATGGGAAGCACTATCTGTCCTGGTACCAGCACAGGCCAGGGCAGCCTCCCAGAGCCCTTGTTTACCACGCTTCCACCCGGGTGGACGGGGTACCGGCCCGCTTCAGCGGGGGAGGGTCAGGAACAGAGTTCACTCTCAGCATTACGGACCTGTTGCCTGAGGACTTCACTGCTTACTTCTGTCTCCAAACCCTGAGGAGTCCGCCCACAGTCGTTGAGACCCGAACAATAACCTCCTCACGGGGCAGCTGCAGGGCCCTGCTCCCCCACCTGCAGCTGCTCAGGGGCTGCTCTGAGGGAACCAGCTGGGCACAGTCAGTAAAAGGGCAGGGAGGCGCAGCTCCAGGGCACTAAGCACAGACTGCATGGGATACTTTCTGTTGCATGGTTCCCCTTCGTGACCTCAAATCATGGAAGACATATCAAAGACACAGGCCCAGCTATTCAAAATAAATAAATAAATAAATAAATAAATACAAACTAACTTGCATTCTTTCTTGTCCTTGTTTTTCCATATATCTCTTTTCTGAGTCTCATTTCCTCATTTCAGCAGCTCTTGCTCCATGTTTCCAGGCACTTCGCTTTCTCTCTCCTCAACCCTAACCCTTAGTCAGACACAGGTCATTTGTAGTAGTGGACAAGCCCGAGCAGCCTTGACCACATTTCCTATTTGCCACTGGGTGAGAAGAATGTAATGCGCTTGTGCCCTGACAGACTGGTTAACTTTTCCCTTTGCTTCTTGATGATGAGCTTTACCTTTATATTCTTGGCTTTCACCTTGAGTACAACACTCTCTCACTTTGGGGTCTTCCCCAGGTTCAATGCTGTATTTACCTTATTTTAAGTACTTCTTCATCATACCCAAGTCTGCTTCAGTCAGGCATCTGTTTTCCAGCCAAGGTCTTAGCGTTTTCTCATTCCTCAAAAAACGGCAGAGGAATGGCTCCAAAGGATCTCATCAGGATGAAAAGCCATGAAGGAGAAAATTTTCAGGTGAAAGTAAAAGTGACCATCAGTGGTCCAGTGAACATGATTTATGTGTTGAGGGGGAATGATGAGGTAGGCAATTAGGAAATGCTATACAATTTAATTTACTATTTGTGCTCTGCTTCCAGGACAGATTTAGCTCTGTCCTTCCAGGCCTGAGGACCTGCACTCTCCTTTGCTGCAGCAAATCACTCCAGTCTCTTCTCTCTGATTTCCAGGTCTTTTTGTTTGTGGCATCTGTTCTTCTCTCTCTTATACAGCACATGGAATTAGATATAGAGCTCCCATTTTTCATTCAGGATACTCTCACAATCTAAATAGCTTTAATTTAAATCTGTCACAGAACATTTCCCACATGAAATGCATCCACAACTTCTACGGGCCCGAGTGTGGGGACATCATAATCAGTCCACAAAACTAGCCCGGCTGCTGCTGTTCCTGTGATACCTGAGCCAAATTATCAGGACAAATAATGGTGCTCTCTCTTTTCTCCTCTTATTCCTCCCTTTTACTCCATCCCTCAGTGGTCAGCGGTCACACGTGTAAAGCCTGTGCATGAAGATTCCGCAGCTTATCTTGGGGCTTGAGCTTCCAGTGACCTTGCTTGTCCTTGACGGGATAATCAGGTTGAGAGCTCTGTTTCAGAAGCACTCATCTGCCCTCTGGGCGGGAGCACCAGTCCCTGCTGGTCCCCTTAGTCTTCAACCTCACTGTGCTTCTGGTGATGTTGCCGGCCTTATATCTACCACACCATGTTCTGTGAAGTTGGGGTAGGTAGTTTTGTTTTGATTTTTTTTTTCTGTGCAAAGTGCAAGCTACAGACTCCAGCATGTGTGATCCCAGCATAGGTACAATACATGATTATAATAAAAGATGAACACACCCTGCAGTTCCTTGATATGAGCTGAAATATCCTAGACGCATTTTCACTGCTTCCAGATTTGCTTCAGGTCCTGTCCTCATCTTTGGTAACTGATGTGCTGAGGGACCCCTACTGTACATCTTCCCTTCCTCTATCAATTTTCCCTCTTCCCTTTCACAATTTTCTGTATGTAGTGAATGTGCTCTCTGCCTGAGAAGTCCTAGTGCTGGGAGAACTGACCTAAAAAATTGGAGGCAGTCTGTGCTCTGAATTCTTGTCAGTTCCAGTATGTCTATGAGTAAGTTAGTTAAGAAAATTCATAGACCATGTAAGTACCTTTCACTATCTTTTCATGTATTGAAGTGAAGCACAAATCCTTTCTCAAGGTCATACTGTTAAAGAGCTCCCAATGGATGGGAATAGAGTTCAAAATCTACATTAGCAACACAGAATGACCATCCCTCAGCTCTTCAGATCTTCAGCTCATAGAGCTCTAATAGCTTCCAGCTACCTTACTCCAGGAATCTTCCTTTTGAAATTTTCTTTTGCCTCAGGGAAGGGCAGTACTCTGAGTATTATTACTGAGATGTAGAATGTCCTCCTAACGGGTCATGTGTTCTCCAGTGGGCACTGGGACATTTATTCTATCATAAGGAATTTCTGTACTCTGCAGCAGATTCATCCTTGGATGTGTTCACAGGCAGAGTGGGCTGTTGGGATGTGAGACTTTCCAGGATGAGGGTCACTGGAGCATGACCCTGAGGGTGTGTACCTGCTTCCCTATCCTTCCTCCTCTCTCTGCCTCCTGGCTTCATGGGTTGAGTGCCTTTCCTTGTGCCAAGTACACCTGCTACTCTGTTTCTGTGTTGCAGACAGCCTAACATGGAATAAAACAGTGAGTCAAAAATTAACCAAAGTAAGTAAATAAACACAAAGAGAAGCTAAAAAATAAACCTCTTCTGCTTTAAGGATTTAGTATGGGGTATTTTGTTCTTGTAATGAAAAAATTCATCACTAAGGTATTGCAGGAAACTGAGAGCAACAGCACACCCTTGAGATTGCAGGGCAGATCTGAGCTCTAGGGCATTGGGAGCCAAAAGCCTAGGGTAGAGCTTTTGGCAGGAGCACCAGAGAGTCCCTGTTTAGAGTACCAACTTCCCTGGCTACCTGTGCCCCTAACCCTTTAATGGCCATTGTTTAGAGGCAGAATGCCTCTATTAAAACTATTCCTGTGTTTAATATAAATAATGGTTTCTCTTTGACTATATAAATCTCAAGAGATGTCATACCCTTAGGTAATTTAAATGTACCAAATTCTGTTTTTAATGGCATTAAGAGAGGCACTGTTAAGTCTATGCTGCTAGAGATGAGCAGACCAAAAATCTAGGATACAGAGGAGCCTCCCTGCCTTTGTCTACAAAGACCTTTCTGTGATCATCAAATGCTGCATATATTTGAAAAACACTCTCAGCTGATACTGCATTAGGAGGAGCAGCTGGGGCAGCCCAGACTCACACTTCTGCTTCCCTGGGAGGTTTATGTCATGGCTTGTATCACTGTGGGAGGGTAACCATAATAATGCTGACAGTAATAAGTTGCAACATCTTCAGGCTGCAGGCTGCTGATGGTGAGAGTGAAATCTGTCCCGGATTGAGTACCACTGAATCTCGATGGGACCCCGGATTGCAAAATGTCTGCAGCAGCGATTAGCAGTTTAGGAGCTTTCCCTGGTTTATGTTGATACCAATTTAAGCGGTAGCTAATATCCTTACTGGCTCTGCAAGTGATGGTGACTGTGTCTCCGACAGCTGCAGAAAAGGAGGTTGGAGACTGGGTCACCTGGATGTCACATCTGGCACCTGACAATGGAAACACAAAAATAAATATCCACACAATTTAACGCCTTCCAAGACAGAGCTCTCTAAAGAGCCAGCAAAGCCAATGCTGCTGTTATTTACCTTGCAGCCAGAGCAGCAGGATCCCCAGGAACTGAGTGAGGCCTCTCCTGTCCATGCTGGGTCCCGACAGAGACTGACTCCTGCACTGGGTGTGAGCAGCCTATGAAGCCCTCAGGGCAGTGGGCCGTGCTCTGAGCCCATGCAAATCAGCAGGAGTTTGACAGGGCTGGGCACAGCTGCGGTGTCCAGATTCCCTGTTGTACCAGGTGAGACCTGGGCTGCACAAATTTTCTGATAGACAATGAGTTTCTCCCTCCATTCACCTACAAAAGACATATTGGGTACAATTTCAAAACTTCATTTGGGCCTCAGCATATATGAATAATCTAATTATCATTTTGTTTCAAGTTGTATGTGAAAAAATATATACAAAGACCTTGAATATTTTAAAGTTTTTCTCCATCAAATTTTCTTTTCTGATTTCATCTCAGGTAAGAAAGCGACCATTTAGCACCAGATCAGCCTTATTTAGAAGGGAAATAATCTCATATACTGATGAAACGTACAAAAAGAATTGAACATCTGATGTATGACACTTCTACCTCTGTCCCTAGCATCCTAGTCAGCTTCAGAAGTAGGTTATTGGTGCCCGCTCGCCTTCAGTGTCTCTATTTCTAGCCTGTGGACTCCTAGGATTTTAATACCTGGCTGCAAGCCGGGCGTGGTGGCGCAAGCCTTTAATCCCAGCACTTGGGAGGCTGAGGTAGGTGGAGCGATGTGAGTTCGAGGACGGCTTGGGCTACAATGCGAGCGCAAGGCCGACCTGAGCTACATAGTGCGACCCTGCCTCAAAAAACCAGGGCAGGGAGTTTGGCTCAGTGGCTTAAGCGCCTGCCCTGGCAGGCGCAAGGTTGTGAGTTCAATCCCCGGTGCCGAAAAAAAAAAAAAAAAAAAAAAAAACCTGGCTGCAGGTTGCCAGGTCTGTTGCAAAATTTACATAGATCTTCTGCAACTGCTCTTGGGGCCTGAACTTGAAGGTAACTTGCTCGCCTCTGACTTGCTGGACTCCTGTTGAGAACTTCCCAGCGATAGTCCACATCTGTTATCTATGTGAGGAAAACAGCCAGTGTGGTTCTCCTCAATCTCGTCTCTTCACCTTGGTGATGATGATGTTATCAACCTCATCTCTTCTTCACTGTGCTCTCTGAAGTCGAGGAAGGCAGCTCTTCTTCCACAAAGAGCAGACCGTAGACCCTGGAGTGAGTGTCCCAGAACAGCCTCGGTGCCTGATCAAGGGAAGAGCTGAACCCACTCTCCAGCTCCTTGACTGCTAATGAAATGAGCCAGAGAAATTCTCTGCATGTTTCCAGGTTTACTTCACACTCAATCGTCCTCTTTGGAAGTCGGTATGTTAAAGGGCCCTTTTGCTATCCATCTTCTCCTCCTATCTCACTGTGCTCTTTCCCTTCATAGTCTTCTGCATGTAGTAAGTGTTAAATGAGGCAGCTTACTAATCAGATGTCATTTTATACTAAGAGACAGGAACACTTCATCTATAACTGCCATGGACCTCACCACAGTGCCTCACTAGTGACTCATATGCTTTCATTGACAGAATGAAATTCCACCAACCCTTTTATGTGTAACATCGGAAAGCAGAAAAAGGGAATGACAAGCATTGTTAGCAAACCTCATCTGGATTTTCCTTGAGTCACACTTGTGTTACTTTCTGAGGGCTGCTGCAATGCCAAAATACCAAAATTGTGTTCAAAACCATTGTGACCTATATTCTGAGAATTGGAGAGGCATAATGTGACATAAGCTGCAATGAGCCAACCTCAGGATGTCGGGAGGCAGAGCTCTGACTGAGCATATAGAGGCGGTCTGCTCCCTGCTCTCCCAACTGTGGTGGCTGCAGCTCTCCTGGGCTGTGGCCCCTCACTCCAGATTTCCTCTGTTCTCCAGTTCTGTGTTCTGTCTGTGTTAACTCTCCCTGTCTCTCTGGGATGGCGCCTTGGGGTCAAACTTCTAATCCAGGGTGATCCCTCCCTCTAGATATCCTCATTTCATTGCCAAAAAGGAACTTTTACCAAATACGCAAATATATTCACAAACTCAGTGCCACAAATAAAGCAGAAACCATGTCCAAGAAAGAAAACGTCCTAGAACCAATCACCCGCGTGTTTCCTTGAGCTGTGCTCCCTGACCTCGTGCTCCTGGAAGCTCAGGTGCTGCTGCTTCCAAGCCTGGCTTTCAGGAGAGCAGGGAAGTTGGCATTTTTTTCTACTTGTTTCTGAAGCAAGAAATCAATTAGATGTGAGGTCAGAATATGAGAGGGCTGCATTGAGTCAGAATGTTGGGAAGAGAGAGGAGAATTACTAAATGGTCAGGTTCATGCAAGATATGCCCTTGCCCCCTACTAGTAAAAAAGTCAGTTAATCATGCGAAGCCTGGGAGAGAGGCTGGGAAAGAGGGTTTGATTTAAAAACATCTGCAGAAGGGACTGAGAGTAAGATCAGGATCTGGACAGTGTGGGGCAGAGATGGTGCAGGGCCGGGAATTTTACATGATCCTTCTAGTTTGGTCTGCTTTATATTTTACTGGCCTTGCACTCATCTCAGAAATAAAATGGTCTCATGGAAAAATACATCTGAAGAATTAAGAACTGAGTTCAAATCTAAACCCCAGCACTACTGACCATTTGTTTCTGAAGTAAACATGGTTACTCTGATCCTAGGTTGTCTGTGAAGTACAGCATCAACTGTATGAAAAGTTGTTTGGAAGACTATGATCCAGCATAAAACATGTTTGTTAAGTGGTTAATTATTTTAGATTACATTTTTGATTTTTAAAATTTTCATTTTAGTAGTACCTCTTTACTGGACATAGTGACTACATTCATCACCAGGAGATAGTACAGTGCATAATGTGTCTTAAATCTTCTTTACTTCCCCTACTCCTCAGCCCCTTCCTAGTTGCTCCATGTCTTGGCAGGCCAACCATGGTCACAGAACAATTACTTCACTTTTTAAAAATAGCCAGTGCCAATTCTGTCCAAGTTCAGAAGGCTCACATAGAAGAGTCTTGCATGGTCATTTAAACACGTTTACTGTCACCATTCCCATGCAGTAGCAAGGACACAGCCAAAGGTGCCGCACAACCATCTTGGTAGAAGCTGACTTCCAGGGAACAGCCATGGGCCCTGTATCTCTTGATCTTTCTCAGGGTCTGTGGCCTTCAGTCCTAAGGAGGGCACGGGCGGACTCTGGATTTTACAGGATCTGCCTCTCCTTCCCATTTAATCTGTTTCCTCACTGTGGACAGAACCTTTGGTGAGGGGGTGAATGAGAGAACTAAAATATCCAAAGAATGAAAATGGCCATCATTTAAGTTGCATCATTATCAGTTAAATTTGTGAGACATTTTGAAACGTTCAACTTTTGGGAAGAGAATTGATTATCTGGCATATTTTTTGCCAAAAAGAAATTTTATATTTTGTTCCAAAGATGGTAGAAATTCCTAAATTATGAATATTCTATTCATTTTGACTAAACTTCCTACTTAGCAGAGATTCCTAACTTTATACATATAGATCCTGTGGTATCTGGTTAAAATGCTGCTCTGCATTCAAAGCTATCTCACACAGGTGGTTGGTTTGTATTTCTAATGCGACCTATAATGTAGATACTGCTGCTGATTTCTGCACAAACCGTGAATAGCAAAGCACTTGCATATTAAGAAAGAAAAAGGAAGTTTGAATCCAATTTATTGAGCAAGTACATTCATTTTTTGTGAAAAGTTTGCTACATATTTACATGTAATTCTTTTGTTTTTAGTATGATGAATTTTTGTGCTGCAATTCCAGACTTGCTGATACTACTGGAAAGTTAGCTGATATTATGAGTCTATTCCTTTCTAACAGGGTTCTAAGAGTTTAATCAATAGGAACCATACTGTGCTCTCTCTTGCCAGATCTCCATCATCACCATCAGTCAGGGGAGCACATTTCTCAGAATCCATTTCTCCTTCACTTTTCCAGAAGTATTGCTTAATTATAGAACTTGCTATGAGATTTGGAAGACAGAAAATAAGGATCTGACATCCCCTAGTAGCTGGAGTCAGGTGTACAGAGATGGGCAAGGGGTAAAGACTAGAGTATCGGGGATTAGACTGAGCAGGTGGCATCAGCACCCCAACCCTAGGCTTCATGGACAAGTCTGAAGACCACAGGGTGTGGAACCTATGCATAAGGTCAAAGGAGCTATAGGGGACACCAGAGAATCCCTAACTTTACTATCAACTTTCTAGAGTACCGTATCCTCTAAGCTATTGAATTGCTACACGTCACCCTTGAATTCCCTGTGTTAAAATTAATCCTTGGATTGATTATCTGTAATGGCATCTGTTCAATGATTCCAACTGATGCTGCCACCCCGATGTCTCAGGAATAAGAGCCTTGTTGTTATTAAAATCAGCAGCAGCACTGCCATGTTTTTCCTGCCAGGGCTAAGGAGAAGGACAGAGTTATGGTGCCAAGGATCACTTCTGCCTCCTTCTACCAGGACTTTTCTGTGATCTTCAAAGTTTGGCTACACATGACAAATGTGCACAGTAGGTACAGGCACAGGAAGAGCATTTGGGAGAGGGTGGCCTCACAGTTCTGTTCTCCTGGGTGGTTAACGTTGCAGTTTGCAACACCATGAGAGGGAAACTGCAATGCTGTGAGCAGTAATAAACTGCAGCAGTGTCAGCTCCAGGCTGCAGATGGTGAAAGCAAAGTCTGTCCCAGATCCACGGCCACTAAACCTCAATGGGACCTCAGATTGCAAAATGGATGAATAACAGATCAGGGGTTTGCGACTTTTCCCTGTTTTCATCTGACCCCAAGCTAAGCTGCTGCAAGTGTTCTGACTGCCTGGCAAGTGAGGGTGACTTTGTCCCCCTGAGAAGCAGACCTGGAGAAGGGAGACTGGGACTTCTGGATGCCACCTCTGGCTCTTGGCCTGGAAAATAGAAGAACAAATATAGACACATTTTATTATGATGAAAGAGGACTTTCTTGAAGGGCTAAGCAGGATTTAACACACTGGGTCTAGTACATTCCCACTGTTTTCCCTCTTTACATAGGAGCCAGAGCAGCAGAAGCCTCTGTACCTGAGCCAGTGCCTTCATGGTCACGCTGTGTGCTGATTGGGACTGACCCTATACGAGGCATGAGCAGTCTAAGAATTCATCCTCAATCTGTTCTCTGGGCACATGCAAATTTCTAAAGACTGAGTAGGACTGAGCACAAGGTAAGGCTGGATTATCTCAATGCCTCAACAAGGTTTCTTGTCCCTTGGAATCTGGGCAGTCAGCAGGGCTGCATGGATTTGCCTGCAGAGAACGTGCTTTATTCTGGGGACCAAACAATTGCATCGTTTCAGTTCCTCAATGTAGTGTTTGTTTATTTTTTTATTTCTTCATGGATTATTATATTCTTTTCTAAACTCTCTTTATTCTCAAAAGGGACTGACCATGGTCACTCCATACCAGAAAACGAAAAAGTTTACAAGCACCCAGCACTGGAGGATATTATTGAGAACAGAGTGACTTCCTTTATGCTGAGTCTCTAGGTTTTTAGTGCAAAACTCAGACAAGATTAAAATGTAGATAACGTGATGTCCCAATTTATAAGAATAGTTGGAATTTGTCAAAACTAACATGGCATCCCTAGATGAGCAATCTGCCTTCCTTTATTTATGAATGTTCTCTTCCACTATTTTCAATAAAGTCAGTCAAGATAGGAGCTATTTTTCCTTTCTGATCTCAGCAGTACAGTCTGCATAGCTGAGCTAGTGAGTATGTGCATCCATTCCTGATGTTTTCTGGATGACTCAGGCTTTTGCTCCTACTCTGTATTTTCTCTATACCAAGTGTTTATTCTTACACTTGTATCTGGTTTTATCTAAGCTGGCATGTTCTACTATCACCAAATGTCTTCCAGTTCCAAGGCAACACTCTTTTCAATGGCTGGATTGAGGACAATGGAGCTCAAGCAGCGTGATGAGAATAGCAGGTAGGAGAGTGGGTGCGAAAGGCATCCACAGAGAGCTGGAGCGAACCTGGGATGCAGTCTTCACTTGGGAGAGTTGGTGCAGTGAACTCAGCTTGGGTATCCAAGAGAGAGGATGAGGAAAGCCCTCACGGTTGTAAGGATTACATCTATAGGGCTCAAATTCAGGATCTGGCAGGAGGACACCCATGCAGGGCACAGAGATGACTGTGGTCCTGGAAGAGTTTTCTGAGTGTGGCTGTGAGTGTGTGGATTTTTCTGGAAGGGGGCAGTGGTTGTAGAAGAGGACTAGAGACTGGTTTTGAACAGGGAAGTTGATCAGATATGTAAATTCATGAGTGATAATCTCAAACAACATCTTTGTTATTGAAATAAGTGAGTGATTTTCATGGAGAATATTCAACTATACTCTGTGGTTTTGTAATGGAATCAAAGAGAGTCTAAAATTATTTCTTTCATAGACAGAAATGTGATGTGTATCTCTGTGATGAAAGAGATAGACACAGAGAAAGAAGGGAAAAAACTGCTAATTTTACGCACTGGAGAGATAAGCTCTTAATTTTATGTAATCTTCAAGAAATTTTACCTGCTGTCCCACCAACCACCCATAATTTCTAAATCCTATTGTTCCATAAAAAGAACAACTTATCCTTAAAGAAATATGTATTTCTAGATCTGGAATAGGGAAAATGGAAGACAAACATGTAAGAAGGATTTCAAGAAGGATTTAAAGAATGAGAGGAGAACATCATAGAAAAAATTAATATTAAAAGAAAAAAGGTAGATGTCAATCTGAATGGAACACTGATTGCCCACATCTAGAGTAAGTGAGTATTAAAACGATTAGTGATCACATGTGATGACCCACTGAAGAAAATGTGACTCCATGAATTTAAACTGATATTTTAATCAGGAATGGACTACTCATAAAATATCTCAGTACTTATTCATAAACCCCTACTAATTATATAAGGGAAAAGGAATTGTGCAGCACTGAGTTCTCGCAGACACAGCCTCCATCTGGGGTTCAAAATGAACTTCACCAAATGATGGGACCAAAACAAGTAACTGGTCATACGTTTACTAATTGAAGATATTTAACATTATACCGCCAGGTGGCGCTGTTGTATTTACATCTGTTAGTAACAGAGGGACTTGGGGGATTGAGATATTACTTACGAAACCCACTCACCTGAACCACAGTGAAAAAGTTTAGATACCTACATGGGTGACGACTTGTTTTTTGAAGTAGGTTTTTTGGTAAATAAATATCTCAGAGACTGCAAGAAATATATGGTGCCCTCTATCCTCGTTTCAATAGCGTGTATATATCCCATGTATCAACACCAAGTGAAGACCATATGTGGATTAAGATTTCAAAGTGTATGTTTGCATGTACGCAGAACCTTTTGTGTGTGAGTATTTTATGTATTCAGCTTGTCTATGGCTGTCATTAAAGAATGCAAGTGATGTAAAAATGTAATGCGTTCACTAATTTTCCTGAATAAAACTGACTGTTACATTGATTTCTGTGCCTTTTGTCAGCATGACGCAAGATTACTTTCCATTATTTATATTCACATCTGAATGCTGATATATGTTTTGGTTTCACAATCTGAATGTATGCACACGTGCAAATTACATGAGGTGGAGTTACTAAGTAAAGTTACACAAAAGGTACAAGGGAAGCCTAGGATGCATTGTGAGCCAGTCACTTGGGCTCAGAAAAGACACCAAGAGAGAAGAGAATCTCATCCATGTAGGTTCCACTTTCACAACAGCTGAAAAAAAATTTAAAGAGTGGGCATTTTGGGTTTTATATTCTGGGGAATGTGACTCTTACGGCTAAAGTGTTTAAGTGCATCCTGTCTCTGTGAGGACTGAAGCAGCAATCGGCTCTTCCACTCAGCTGCCCCAATCTTGTATCTCAGGATGCTGTGCTCCCAGCACATTCTGCAGCTATTCCTGGACACTGACATGGGAGAAAAGGGAAAGAGCAGAGTCAGTCCAAGCTACCTAGAGCACTGTCCTGTACATAGCACTTCCCACAGTACACTTTCCAGCAGAATCCATGGTCAGAGTGCAAACTGAACTTTCGGCAAACTCAGAGAACTCATTGAGAAGCAGTTAAATCCCCCTCGATCTGATATTATCCCTAGAAACATAAACGTGGGGAAATTACTTTCAGGAAAAACACTCACAAGAATGAACCGTACACAATGAGACATGTCTAGTAAATCAAGCCACTGATTGTTGTTTGAGTCCCAGATATGTAGCCAAGTCATTGACCTTTGACAATCTCATCCCTGGAACAAAATACTAATGGGCAGTAAAGGACTGGAATGGACCAGAGAGACAAAAGAGGACTGACAGACTGGCGTACACTTTCCCAGGTCATGTCCCCAGTGACCCACCTCTAGCCAGCCCCCACCTCTTCATAGCCACTGCTCTCAGAAGGAGTTCTACTGAATCCATTGAGGAGCACACTGACTCCATGAGTCATTCAGCTTTCAAACACATGTAGCTGTTGGGGGACATTTTTTTTTTTTTTTTTTGCACCAGGGATCAAACTCACAACCTCACGCCTGTTAGGCAGATGCATAAGCCACCAAGCCAAACTCCCAGCCCTAGTTTTTTGAGACAGGGTCACACTATGTAGTTCAGGCCAGCCTCACTCACGTTGTTGCTCAAGTTGGTCTCGAACTCACAATGTTCCACCTACCTCCACCTCCTGAGTGATGTGATTAAAGGCGTGTGCCACCGCACCCAGCTTGGGGGACATTTTTTATCTAAACAATAATACTGCATGCCTGATATCCAAAGGACTCATGACCATCTCATTGTGCAAAATGTATATACTCTGTCTCTAAGAGTCAACAGTTTTAGCAGTGCTGAAAAGTCCAAGTCCAAAGAGTCTTCTGAGACTCAGGCAAACTTTTATCTGTGAGACCCTCTAAAAATAAAAAGGCTAGCTAAACACCTCCAATGCACAATTTCACATGGTAAATAGTCTCGTTCCAAAAGGATGCAATATGGTAATAATAAAATGGAATACCATTGCATACAGACCAAAAGGGTAATCACTGAGACCTGAGATACTGAGTCTAGTAAATGTGACAAGCTGTGGAGAGATGTGTACTCCAAAGTTCGTGGCAGCCCAATCCCCACAGAAGTTCCACTTGCATACCTGATTGTCTCTGTCTGGGTGTCTCTGCTCATTGCCTGTACCTTCTCTGAGATGTTCCATATTCCTGGCTTCTCCAACATTCCGGAGTGACACCGTACTTTTTTGTTCATGTTCGTGGATTTTTGCACTGCTTGCATAGGGTGCACTACATGGCCTCCGAGGTCTTCCCTTGAAATCTGAGAGAAGCCTTGCTGGTAACACAGCTTCAGCATTCTACATACCTATAAAACTAATGCCACATTGATGACATCAAGGTCTGCCACCAGGTGAGAAGTCAACACGGCTCTTTGCCTCATGGCTGTAGAGGCTTCTGCATTCTTGGATAGTTGAGAACTGTGAAACAAATCCTGGAAAGCACACTCTAGGCCACAGATCACGAGGAAAGAGCAGAGGGATTCTCTTCCCAAATGAAAGGTAAGCACTTTTTCACATTTGACCTTGTAATGAATGGGTCTTCGTTAAATTCTAACTTTTCTCAAGCCAGCTTTCCTATAATCCTGATAAAAGCATCTTGGCTTCTGTTTAATGCTAGTGTTTTCAGCAGCCAGACTTTCTTTTACTGCAGTGTGGTAGTTACTTTCTATCTGGTGAAACTACAGGCTATTCACATGCGCTTTTTGCTTCTGATTTTTGCTGTATATGTGACAAAACTCAGCTAGCAATACATATGCCACAGCCTAAATATCAGGGTGCTTTAAATTTTTCATCATCAGATTACTTAATCTGCCTCCTTTAAACTCATTTTCCTACGAAGTCTGAGAACATTGCCAAAAGTACAGAAATTTTCTCTCACAGTATGTTACACACTATCTCTAACCCCAAGGCCAGCACAAACCTTGTTCCTACATGAAATCAACTGCCCCTGGCCTTAACTCTCTGCATTTCTATAATCATTCTTGTGTCCTGAAGTCTATCAGTGTTGCACATCAACCACTACTCACACCATTTTAGGGTTTCTCTAGCCTACTTCACCCAGCATTTCCAGACTCCTCCTACAAACAGATTCCCAAAGCTCCTGAACCCCATTGTCACTTAGAGTCAGAGCAAGGTTCCCACTTCTCTGATACTGAGGTCTCTCTTAAGCTTTTTCTCATCAATGGGACAAAATAACCAACACTTACAATTTTAGAAAAAATTCCTAAACATGTATTCCATGTTTCAGGGGAAGGATGGCGTCTCTCTCCTACCAGCTGCAGTAGAAAGTTGCACATCTTTGCTGCTCTTTGCATTAAGCTTCTAATCATGAAGGTGGCTGTTAAATAAGTGGACAAAATAGACAGAGTAAGGAGGTATTTCTTTAGCCACACTTGAATCCCAAACTTTCTCTAACATTTTCTTACCAGTACTGTCTTGGTTACTTTTCTCTAGTGGTTGAGACAAAATACCTGACACCCAAAATGAAGGAAGGAAAGGTTTATTTCCTACAGTTTTTGGAGGTTTCAGTCCATTCTCAGCTGGCTCCACAGCAGGGTGGCTTGGCTGAGGGGCAACCGTTCATGGTGACCACAAGCAACAAGAACAAAAAGGACAAAAGAGAGAGAGAAAGCACACCTCCTTCTGGCCCTTGCATTGTATGCTGGTTCTGCCTCTGGGCCTATGAAGCACTCACAACCCCAATCCCAAAACTAGACAGCAAACCAATCACAAATACTAAATTCAGCTGCCTCCATGACTGCTTGCAGCTTAGGGGGCCACCTGGACACAAACCATAACAAGTACTGACAGCATTCCCTATAGTATTTTGCATGTATCTCTCACACTTAACACATAATCTCCATGGTCAGTAGATGGAACTTTTGGGAGGGAACCCTGGTCCTTACTTTGGGTGTCACCCACTGGCTCCAGTGCAGAAACCTCAGCCCAGTGGCACAGAACTTTCATCCCCCTGGCACAGACATTCTGGCTTCTATTGCTTACCAGGTCCATGAAGTAAAATTGCATGGAGATATTGTCATTGTCTCTAGGTATGCAGTTAGAATCATGCAGGACGTTGCCTTGCGATTTGGGACCACAGCTGGATTTTTTGGGGTCTTTAGTGTGTGGAAAGTTTTCCTGCCATTTTTTAGTTTGACTGTTTGGGTGACCATAATAAAATATTTCTGTAAATTATGTGTCCTGTAGTAAATTGTTTTCTTTGCAAACTCTGTCTACAGCAATTGGTAAAAAATACTGGAGTCAGTAAACTCATAAAGTGTGTGGGTTTCTTCTGACTCACTGGTTTGTGGGTTCAAGTTTACTATAGCATGGTTCCATTGTTTTCCACCTGTGTTGAGGCAAATCATCATGATAGGTGCTTGTAGCAGAGCAAAATCACTCAGCTCATGGACAAGAAAAAAAATGCTGATGAAGCAAGAGTACCACAATTTCCCTCCAGCACAGAGCTTTCATGACTGACTGATCTCCCAATAGACCCCATATCTTAATGTTTCCTTTTGGTGTCACCCTGCGTCCAAGTCATTAGCACACAGATCACTGGGAGAAATTCAGGTTCTAAATAATAAGTACAAGCCCTATAACTTAAAAGCAGTGTTGCTTTGAGTCTCACTGAACTCCTGTACCTGGAATTAGAGTCGTGTGTGAATTTCAGCATTTATGACCACTTTGTCAAATAGCTATACATTGAGGATCCTGAGCTTCCCTTGCGTCTTACACAAGTTTCACCCTAATTCATTCCTGTTAATATCTTCAATGCAAGTGCTATGGAGAAGGGGAGTAGCTGATAATGAACAACCTAAAAACCCACTGAGTTGGGTTTCATGATGTAATTGTGACTCTGCAGGGAATTGAGATGGACTTGGGGGAGAATAGTATGGCAGATTATCATCAGCATCCTCATGGTTGATAAGGAAGCCATTGTAAGAACATCTGAACCTCTGCCCAACAAATGTTTTGGGCCCACTGAGCTGGAAGCTGGTTGAAAGAAATCCTGAAAGCTGTCCTGCTGCTGCTGGGTCCACATCACTTGGGCTTTTGTTGTACTTAGAGCGAATCGGGACTTCCTTTAGAGATCTATTGAAGATTTGTGTTCACTATATAAAAGTAATTTGTACAGTTGCCAAATACATAAAAAATATATGACAATGAGCTCCATCTTCTTTTGATGATTTTCTCTTAGTAACTCCAAAGTGGGTCTTCCTATAATCAGCCATGTTGAATCTTTGTATTCTTTTGTATCTACCAAAAGAGATCAATCTTACTACAATAATAGTTTTTAAAATTCTGTGGCAACATATAGAGATTGGAACAGGAGTGAGTGAAGTAAAACACATTTCTAGATTTAATTTTCTTTTGAGTCCTTGTAGTCTTAGCCTCCAATCAATGTTTTTAATATAAAATCACTCCACTGATATCATAGTACAAAGTCAGTCTAAATTTGATTTCATGGCCCTTGCTAGTATGTGGGAAGATTGTGTTCTGCTACAGTAGAACATTGAATTCTCTACCTCAAGGCATCAATAAGAACAACAACAAAAAAAAATGAACTAACAGAATCTTAAGGACTGAAAGTTCCTCACTGGGGAACAGACTGTAATGGGTGTCCGGCCTCTGAGCGAAAGTGATGAAAGCATCATTGGCTATAGGACTGAGAACATGGACAGATACATTTTATCTACACTGAAGCCAGTTCACTGATTAGAGCAGGTTCATAAGCTTCACCTATATTCCATGCTTTTGTCTCTTACAAACTGCATCTCCTCATGATATTTATAGATTTGACTTAAAGGAAATTTTCCTCCCGGGACCAATTTGATCTCTCTATCTGAACAAAGCCACCTCATTTTCAACCTTTATAAAACTAGCACTTTTCCTGTCTGGAAATGATGACAAGCTGAAACGTTTTATTTTTTGAAGTCATATGAAATTTACATTTCAGGGGTTAAACATTTCTGAGACCAATTATATCCTTATAACAAAGCAACCTGAATTAAACGTCCACAAATGTCATTTCACACAGATCAGGAGATTAGGATCCAATGGAAGAGGTTAAATGCCCCTCAGAAAAATGCTAGAGCTATGCTTGGAAACATTTTATAAAACTCAGTTCCCTCTGGGTCAAACAAAAGCAGTTTTCCGGAGCTGATTTGCATGTTCACTCACTGTACAAGGGTCTAGGCTGCTCAAAGCTTCTTAAAAGGCAGCTCGCCAGGTCCTTTGTGGATCGTAATGCGAGTCCAGCTCTCAGACATGGGGTCTGCAGCTCGCCTCCTGTTGTTTCTGCTGTTCTGTGTTTCAGGTAGCTGAGGGAACTGCAAATATTGCACACGCTTATCAAGGCAGTTATTATTTTCAATGTGTGTGCCTTCTTTTTTAATGGAAAAAAGGCATTTATTCCACATTTCACATTTTAAATTCCCTTGGGTTTCAGATTACTCAGTGGTGCCTGCAACTGTGACAACACGTGTGGCCAATGCAACTGTGTTAGTTTGTAATATCTCAGTGAATCTGTTATAATCAAGGGTGTGTGCTTATTATTCCAGGCTCCAGTGGGGACATAGTACTGACCCAGTCTCCAGCCTCCTTGTCTGTGTCTCCAGGACAGAAGGCCACCATCTCCTGCAGGGCCAGCCAGAGTGTTGAAGATGACTTTGATGATGATGTAAGTTATCTGCACTGGTATCAACACAAGCCAGGACAGACTCCCAAACTCCTGATCTATGAAGCATCCAATCGAGCCACTGGGGTGCCTAACCGGTTCAGTGGCAGTGGGTCTGGGACAGACTTCACCCTCACCATTGACCCTGTGGAGGCCGAGGATCTGGCAAACTATTACTGTCAGCAGAGTAAAGAGTCTCCTCCCACAGTGCTCCAGCTCTGATCAAAAACCGCCCCAGGCAGCTGCTCACTGTGGCTCAGTCTCACAGATGCTCCTCTTTTTGCAACAATCTTTAGACTTTTTTAGAGAAAGTACCCTAACTGTGAAAGGGAAAACCTCTAAATTAATGTAAGTATGTTTGTCCTACTGGATGAATTAAAATTACCTTCTTCCTAATTAAATCAGAACCTTAGAGTTATTATTTCTAAGAGCCTTTTATACATTCACAAAAATACTTCTTAAACATGGAACAATTTTAAACTTAAAACTTTTTTTGTCACTGTAAATAAAAACAAGTTTGAATAGTATATTTTGTTTTATCTTTTGCATACAAACTCACTGTCTAACTGATGCTTCATTTTGTCACTATTTCTATTTGAGGTCAAAAGAAATCTACAGTGGCTTTATAGAACCCTAAGAATTGTGTTGTAGGTATTTTACTTGATTGAGAGAGATATCTCTATCTTCGTGTTTCTCTCCTAAATTCTCAGTTTTAAATTTATTACTTGTCCTTTTCTGGTTATTCAGTGTTCATGGCTTTACTCCCCTGTACATTTCATGGGTGTGGCCAAGATCTATTTTTTTCTCAATTATGTTCTGCCGCTATTGGTAGAATGGTATTCAGAAGCTTCGGAGTGCACAGTCACAATCTTGGAAAGGTCACTAATTGCCTACTCCATGTAGAGCTGGGCCTCCCTCACACTTCTGCCTCCTTACTCAAGGACATTGAAAATTCAATAAAATGGCTTTTTGCATTATTGACATAGCTGAGATGCACATTTTTGTAGTTTCCAAGCATAGGATCTTGTTGCACTACTCCTGAAATTTGTATTATCAGTTTTCTATTACTCTACCTGAAATTATCACAAGCATGGTGACGTAAAACTACATGAATTTATATGTGGACAATTTTTATAAGCTAAACATCAAGGAGTTGAGGGTCAGTAATATATCAGAGTCACAGCTCAAGGTCATCTGCTGCTCTGTGTTTCTGTGGAGGGAATTGAACCAAATCAAAGAAATAAAATGAGTGGTTTATTCAGTGTGTTTTTGTTTCTTTAGGAACCTGAGTTGTCAATGTAACATGACATGAATTTCACAGCATTTTTCATACTCTAACTCTCAAATTGCAGAGATGAGATTTTCTGTTTCATCTCCTGTTTTATGAAGAAGTTTCATGACACTGTGTCTAGTCTTTCCCACTATCCATCATTCAATTCCTAGGGCAGAACTTGGACTCCAGCATCATGGCCTGTGTCCCAAAGAGGCAGCCACTGTCATCTACAGAGGGTCTCAGAGCCTTCTGCACATGTGTGGGAGAAACCAGTTGGTTTGATTGTGGCAAAGAGCAGACGAGTTTCTCATGCTTTGCAATGACCAGCTGCTAAGGGAGTTTCTGGGATGCCCTGGGTTCTGTGGGACTTCCTATAGATTTATTTTTGCCCTACATTGTCAACGTTCTGTATATGGGGAAAAACCCCCACTGTGTGCCAGCATGTAAATCTGTAAACACTGATCTGGCTCAGCAGAAACATCTCCAAGAGAGAATGCTCCGTGAGGCTCTGCAGATATCTTCCTATCTGTATGCAGCTGTAGAGCAGACAGCATCTGTGTTCTGGTTCATAGGAATCATTCAGAGCAGATTTCAAAAGTCTTGGTTTTTTCTTTCCTGCACCTAAGGAAAACAAATTCACTGTTGAGTAGCATCACACTGGCTTCTCACGGCCTCTTCATGTTGAAGCTCTCATTATATTCACATTTGACAACATAACACCCTTAAAACACGCCTCCGACAAAGATGAAGTCTATGGGTGTGTGAAGAGCAGGCCCTGAAAACTTTCTCAATGAGGCCTCAGGTTTATATATTTCTCTCAAAGCATCTGTCACATCTCCTCTTAATCCATCTTCTGTTTTTATAACTAAGCACTAGAATGGAAGGTTTTATAATGAAAAGAAATTAATTTCTTACAGTTCTGGAGCTGTAATGTCCACTTCATGGTGTCAGCATGTGTCTGACATCTGCTAAGGACTTCCTTCATCCATCTTATCACGGTGGAAGGTGTAAAACAGAGACACAGCCAGCTCTTTCCTCTCTTCTTCTTCTAATGACATTATGGGGTCCTCATCTGATCCTGATTATTTCCACACGCTTTCATTATAATTTCACATTAATACAAGGATTTTCACTCTGAGATTTCAACATATGAATGTGGGGGTCACAACACATCCAAACTATTGCATTTTTCTTACCATCATGAGTCCCTTTGGTAATTGTTTTTCTGTAGTTTTCTCTCCATTTATGTTCTTCGGTCACGGCATTGTGTCTGCCTCAAAATCAGAACTACTTCCATAGTACCCACAAATCCATGTGCTTTAAATTGATGATATGCTGTGGTCAAGCTATGCTGGTCCCAAATTACTTACTCCTGTCCTTCCTCCTTACACATAAAACGTACATAGTCCCTTAGATAGGCAATGATTTGCCCTCTATTTTCACAGTCTTCTCTCATCTCCCCTTTCTTGGATCTTATCCTGTATTTGAAAACTCATTCATTGTTATGTTCTATACTATTAAACTCTGCCAATTGCTTTCATCCATAAACATCAATCTACGCAAATACATTGTTTCTAAAATAAATGGAGAAAATGCTTGAAAAAGAGCTAGAATAATAGTTATATCTCTAGTGGTGGCAAAGATCACAGAAGTGCACTATGGCTTACTTTCTGCAGGAAAACACTAAGAAATTAGGGAGAATATAAAACAACTGTTATTAAAAATTATTAAAATGATTGACAAAAGGCAGTCAAAGAAGAGAAGCAAAATGTGGAGAAAATTTATTGGCAGTAATTTTTCTGAAATTTCTTTTTCATTTTTACATGTTTGTCTCTCATTTCTGAACAGAGGAAGGGCCACATTGAGCAGTAGTGCAATGAATGTTGACAATAAAAATTCAAAAATATCTTTTTGGTTTTTGGCCAGACCACTAGTGAAGCTGGACAGTGTGAGCTAAGTAGTAGGCGATGTGTTCTTGTTTTTCAGTTATTTCTTTCTTGTTTTTCCTCTCGTACATATGTAATAGATTCCAAACCCCTGAATGAAAGTATATTTTATTTTCTTTATGTAAAGTGGTAAAAGAATACTTTGGTTTGAAGCATTTAAAGGAAACCTCACTCATGTTTTCATCCTTTTTCATATTTTATTCATATATTTTGCGGGACATAATGATATCTTTCCTCATGGAGATTTGGTGCACATACATGGGTCCTCTCAATTCTGCTTTAACCCCTTCATCTGCTTTTCCTCCCTTTCCCCTATCTCTTGATTGCTTTCCCACTGGTTAAAGACCTACCTCCTTATATCCTATTATATATCATTTATCTAGCATTTTTCTATCACAACTTAGTTCAGAAAGAAACCAGAGCCATATTTTAATTACTGTATTAAAATATAAGTATATTGAGCACCGAAATAAACATTGTTGGCCACACAGACTTCTATAAAAGCCCAAAATGTTTGGAGAATTTAGGGTGAGCCAGAGAAGTTAAATACTGTATTCTAAAATATGTTCAGATTGCGATAAAAAATACAGTGTATGTTGAACTTAATTTCTTGCTAAATGCTTCCCATATGCTTCCAAAACACCTGCTCTATTGTTCTTGCTAATTTCTTAATCAGTTTTGGAATTCCTGTTCGTGATTGTCTCTGGTTGCATTTCCATGGCTGAGATAATGTCCTGAAACAATTCGGTGTGCTTACATTTCATCGTCATTCTGACCGTGACTGAGAGTGAGAGGCAACACAGTCCTAGAACCAGTGAATAATGCATGGCATGACACCATGATGCTTTAGTGTTCTCACCTTTATTGGTCATACTGGGCACCAATAGTCACTGTAATTTTATTACACCTGCTAAAGACACTTTCAAAATTGCTTCATGATTGCAAAGAATGATGGGCTAAGTGAGTTTAAAGAAAGGAGGAATATTTGGCAATGTGTAATAAGTTACTGGGAATAAAGAAATGTATATACTAATATTCTCCATAACAATAGATGCATAGATATTTGACAAAATTATTATTTATATATGGTCAATTGATATATAAAATTGAACATTGTGTTTCAACCAGGTAGAAGCTATTCTTGGAATTTAGGGCTGATCAGGTGTTTTAAAATTGATTAATGCTAATAAGATAATAAAGATCAAAAAGCAGCAGTAAATAGGTAGACGGCAAGTGACAAAGTGTAGGTGCAGTGTGTGGATGCTGTCTCCTCCCTGCAGTCCTTTGCTTGTGGATTTTCCAGTCACCTCTGTCTACGTGTCTGTCTGCATTAAGTGGGAAATGACTCTGGATTCTGGGGGGATCACCAAACAGTCAGTAGACTATGTTACTACATTTCTGGAAATGGACCCCAGAACCTTCAAAACCTATGACTTAGATTATTTCTCTAGAATGATAATTTTTGCTTTGAATAATTTTCCTGACTTTCCTTTACCTCTTCACTTCCAAATGACATCATAACCCCAAATATTCAACTATAAATATCTCTGTCTTTCTTATATAAAGAGACAGTTGTCAGGTCTTTGATGCTGGCAATGAGAAAGAGGAGAGAAACCTGTGGTGCCAAGGAACCTCTTGGCCATTCTACCAAGATTCCCCAGTACCTTGTAAGCCTGGATGGATCTGAGGAATACTCACCATTTTGAAACAATGCAAAGACCAGGTGGTGAAGGTCAGCCGCACACTTCTGCTTCTCTGGGGGTTTATGTCATGGTTTGTATCACTGCGGGAGGGGAACTGTTAACTTGCTGACAGTAGTAAGTCACAACATCTTCAGACTCCAGGCTGCTGATGGTGAGAGTGAAATCTTTCCCAGACCCACTGCCACTGAACGTTGACCGGACCCCAGATCCCAAGTTGGTTGCATAGTGGATCAGAAGATAAGGAGCTTTCCCTGGTTTCTGTTGATACCAATCTAAGCATTTGCTTATGCCCTGACTTGCTGTGCAAGTGATGGTGACTCTCTCTCCTACTGATGCAGTTATGGAGGAGGGAGACTGGGTCATCTGGATGTCACATCCAGTACTAACATTGGAAACATGAAAACAAATATTCACAGAATTGAAGATGATAAAAGAGAACATTTCTGAAGAACCAGGCATCACTGACCACTTTTGGCCAAGGAAATTTCCATTGTTCTCCTTCTTTACCTGGGATCCAGAGCAGCAGGAGCCCAAGAAGCTGACTGGAGACCCTCATGTCTGCGCTGTGTCCAGACTGGGAGAGGCACCTGCGCTGGGTGTGACTGGTCTATTAAGCAGTCTTTGGGGCAGTGGGCTGTGCTCTGGGCACATGCAAATCAGCAGGGCTGGGCACAGCTGCAGGACAAGCTCATCTCAGAAACTCAGCACAGCCCCGGTGTCCACAGCACCAGTGTTGCCAGATAAGTTAAAAATGACAGATTTTCCTATGGAGAGCAAGTGTCTTACTGAAGGATATTTTTTTACAAAAAATCAAAGTAATATTTCAGAACTTAAAGTGGATCCTTGTCTACATTTCTAATACGCTTTGTATTTAGGGTTCTATAGAGTAATAGTCTAAGAAAAAAGATGTGTCACAGTTATTCTTACATTGTTGGTTTCCAGGTCTTTAACTTACTTTCTAAGTTTACAGACCCATAGAGAGGCAGCAAATGGAGGACGTCTGTGCTGGGACCACAAAAGCAGGAAATGCAGGTCTTTTTAGAAAGGTCCTGGTGTCTTTTGTGCCTATGGTGAGTCTCCTGCCTTCTGTCCTACAGATAAATAATACTCAAAATATTAAATATCTTTGTTTCCAGATATGTTCTAAAATTCATGAACCAAAGTACCGTTTCCCCTATTTAGGACATAAAGGTGACAGAATCTGTGATGAGGAGAAAATACAAAGTGCGTGTGTTAAGGAGTAGAGAAGGAATGTATGAGAGCTCTAAGCATTAATCTCTACAGATCTGAAAGACA
Source organism: Dasyprocta punctata (assembly GCA_004363535.1). NCBI lineage: Eukaryota > Metazoa > Chordata > Mammalia > Rodentia > Dasyproctidae > Dasyprocta > Dasyprocta punctata. Next base: position 7,137 of record RJWM01017382.1, on the reverse strand, counting down.
AAACAAAAATGACTAATTTATCTGTTTACACAGGAAAACTTCCTGCTTGAAGACAAAATGGTAGAGTAAAATTAAAACACTGATCTTCATTAGACATTAATATTTAACATAGTAAAATGTGTCCTGTTATGATCAGAGTCTATTTTGGTGTCATTTATGATAACAGAACAGACATTCTGGTCACTGACTTGTGTGTTGAGTGACTTGAAGTTTCAGAAACATAGTAAATTACAATTGAGTACCCTGGATCCAAATATGGGCCAAGGAATAACTGGCCATGAATGAGATTATATTTGAGTTTATGATTTGAGGAAACACAAGTCTTCAACTGCACTAACATGTTCTACTCCCTCAGACTCTGTCCCCACAGGAGAATGAGTAGACAATAAAAGGACATGGACACCCATTGTCCCACTGGCTATGAACACTGGTAGTGGTGAAGGGGAGGAGTCTCAGACTTTGAAGTATAGGCCCGAAAGGAATGGTATTATTTACCTGACTCTAGAACAAAATGAAAGCTCTGTGATGTATGGTGTTCTGTTTGATTATAGAAAATATCCTTGGTGAGTCTGACACTGATAATGTTGTTGGTTTTTCTCTCACCATTAGAGTGAGAGGGAGAGAGAGAGAGGGAGTGAGAGAGAAATGGAGAGAGAGAGACTCAAGGAGTCTTTTTCTTATATATGATAATCCTCAGGGAATGAGAACACTGGACACAGCTCAGGGCTTATATCTCTGCACATACCCAAAGGTTCCAGGTTCCCTGATTAGACGAAGAGAGCACCTATTTGACTGTATTGACTGTGGTTACCTCTAAAGGTCACAGAAGAGCATCAGGCAGATTTCCTGTAATTTTGAGGCATCTATTCTATGTCATGACTCAAGACATGCTCTTATTGTGATCTTTGCAGCAAAGACAGGATGTGATAGATGTTTGCTATCTTCACCCAGACTTCGTCATTCAGCTGCCACGTCCTGCCACCTGTGAGTCTTTTGATTCCCCAACCCCAACTTTGTGAAGGGACATAATGGAAAGTAACGTTGTGGCATGCTTATAAAAGCCCCAGAAATCAATGTAACACTTATTTTTTGTTGCTGTTGTTGCTAAAGTTCAGGAAACCTTGCAAACATAACATACTTTACTAAACTCTATTCTTTAAAGACAGCTGTAACCAACTTGAATACATAAAATACTTTCATACATGCTGTATGTGAATGTGAACATAAAATTTGAAATCTTAGTTGACAGTCCTACATATGGCATCAGTACATGGAATATACATGTCATTGAACTGAGAACAGTGTACAAATGTTATAACTCTAATTGCCCATGAGTTTTCCTGCAGTGAATGTGCTTTATTCTCTGGGCCAAACGAGTGCATCATTTCAGTGCCCCAAATGTGTGTGTTCTTTTTATTTTTTCATAGCACATTATATGCTTTTCTTAACTCTTTTCCATCTCAAAAGGGGCTGACCAGTGTCACCTAATACAAAGAACTGAAAAAAGTTGACAAGCACCTGGCAAGAAGGGTAGTACTGAGCTCAGAGTGACTTCCTCTGTGCTGACTCTTGGCTTTTAGTGTAAAAGTAAAGCAAGATTAAATTCTAGATAATATGCAGTCCCAATTTATAAGAAAGGTTGGAATTTGGCATCACTAACACTGTATTTCTAGCAAAGCAATCTGTCTTTCTCTGTTTATGAATGTTCTCTCCCACTATTTTCCACAAGGTCTGCTAAAGTAGATTTTTCACCTTCTGGTCTCAGGCATACAGTCCTCATAGCTGAGCTAGTGAGTGTGCACATCTATTCTTGATGTTTTCTGCATAGCTCAGATTATTGCTCCTACTCTGCTTCTTCCCTCAACCAAGTGTTCATTTTTACACTTATATCTGGTTTTCTGTAAGCTTATATTTTCCAGCATCACCAAATGTCTTCCAGCTCCAAGGACAACACAGTTCTCAAAGATATTTAAAAACACTGAGTAGCTTTATCTCTAAGAATCTAGGCATCATGGAAACAAATGACACCAGGACTATTCTGAAAAGACCAACACTTCCACTTGTGGAGTGTCCCTTCGCTGCCTCTGCATGGGTCTGTATCTTAGAGAGTAAATTAAAGACCTGATAAACTCCTACTGTGAGATGTACTGTGGCATGTGCTTTTTCTGAACACAAGTATTCCTTCATAGAACTCTAATTGCAAAAGATAATGCACATGTAAACCCAGATTCATTTTAAGGTTTGAAAAATATTTCCCATTTTTTTTTATAACAAAATATCCTCAAGGGATAATCTTGCTCTCCGTAGGGAAATCTGTCATTTTCAACTGATCTGGTGACACTGACACTGGAGCTGTGGACATCAGGGCTTTGTTGAGTTACTGACATGAGCTTGTCCTGCTGCTGTGCCCAGAGTACAGTCCAATGTCCCCAAAACTACTTACTAGACCAGTCACACCCTGTGCAGGAGTCTCTCCCAGTCAGGACACAGTGCAGACATGAGGGTCTCCAGTCAGCTCTAGGGCTCCTGCTGCTCTGGTTTCCAAGTAAGGAAGAGCAATGAGTGTTTCCTCAGCCTAACATGGTTACGCTGGTGGTTCTTCAGATATGTTATCTTTTATCATAATCCATGTTGTGAATGTTTGCTTTTATGTTTCCAATGTTTGGTATCAAATGTGACATCCAGATGACCCAGTCTCCCTCCTCCATATCTGCATCTGTAGGATAGAGAGTCACTATCAATTGTCTGACGAGTCAGGACATAGTAAATGGTTAGCTTGGTATCAACAGAAACCAGGGAAAGCTCCTAAACTGCTGATCTATGAAGGAAACAATTTGGAATTCGGGGTCCCCTCTCAATTCAGTGGCAGTGGGTCTGGGACAGAATATGCCCTCCCTATCAGCAGCCTGCAGCCTGAAGATGTTGCAACTTATTGACTAGAGTGTGATAATTTCTCTCCCACAGTGATACGAGCCATGACACAAGCTCCAAAGAATCAGAAGTGTGAATCTGGCCTTTACCACCTGGTCTTTGCATTGTCTCAGAATGCTGAGTGTCCCTCAGATGCCTCCAACTTTGAAGGTACCGGGAGGTCTCGGTAGAAGGGACCAAGAAGCTCTTTTGCACCACAGGTTTCTCTCCTCCTTCTCATCCCCAACATCAGAGACCTGACAAATCTCTCTGATATAATAAAAGACACAGATTTTTACAGCTGAATATTTAGGGTTATGATGTCATTTGCAAGTGAAAGAGCAAATGAAAAGTCACAGTAGATATTCAAATCCAAAATTATCTTTCTAGGGAAATTATCTTTCTAGGGAAATAATGTGAGCCATAGACTTTAAAGTTTCTGGGGTCCATGTGTAGCAAAGTAGTGACATAGTTAAGGGGTTCTCTGGTGTTCTCACAGTGTCCACTAAATGCATAGGCTAGCTAATTGTGTGGTCCACAGTCCACCTTAGAAATCCTAGGTAGTCATGTGTGAATGCTGTCACTTGCCTGTGGAACTTCACTTGCTGATTCTCCAGTCACTTCTGCCCATGCATCTGTCTGTAGGTATCAATACATATTGTGTCATGCTTGTCTGAATTCCAAATCTCATGGGAAACCCTGTTACTGACAAAAGCTACAGTAGAGAATATAAGCCAAAGGAATTCTGAGAAACGTGCTTCCCAAGATCAGATTGATAGAAAAAAATAAAAACAGAGGCAAAAAGTGAATAGGCACATGCATTTCAAAAATGATTTCCAGTATCACAGGAAATCATAGCAAGAATCAACTTACAGAATTACAACAAATTCAAATGCTTCTGCACAGAACCAGAAAGAACAGAGTAAAGAGTCAGTGTACAGAATGGGAACAAAGCTCTGTTAGATAATCTTTCAAGACAGGAATAATATTAAAAATGTAAAAATAACTCCAAAACATACCACCAACCCCCTCCCCAAAGAATACAATCATGAAATGGGGAAAGGGAGACATACTTATCAAAAGAATAAGTAAAAGAAGGCCACTAAGTAAGAAAAAAATATTCCATATATTTCTTCAACACAGAAATCCAAATTAAAACTATATTGAAATTCAACTTCATCGTAGGTAAAATGGGTATTGTCAAGTTTCTCAAAAACAACAAATGCTGGTGAAGATAAGGACAGTTCTGCATGATTAATGGAATGTAAATTGGTACCATTTAGGTTGAATACCTTTTTGTATGTTTAACGATCATCTTTGTAAAAAGTTTCTGATCTTTATTTTTTTCTTACTGATTTATACTATTTTATAAAAGGCTTGTGAGAAGACCTTTGCTGCTCCTATGTGTTGCAAATATGCCCACTCATCGTATATTTTAACTTAGTGGGTCTTTAGGTAGGGTCTTTCTGCCTGGATTCTTTCCCACCAGCTATTTTTAGATATGATTAAACACACTTGTGTTACTTTCCTAGAACACACAACAAATTAGTACACCACGGCATTCCAACCTAACCAGAGAAGCTAGCAGGGTGCGCCCTTCCGCACTACGCCAGCTACTCAACTTGAAGAGGGTAATGGAAAACTAGAGTTATCCTGGCATACTAGAAATATACCTTAGGAAGTGTGAACATAGGTTTGAAAAACAATCTTGCGCCTTCATTCATGTGTTGAAGAAATGAGTTAGAGAATAGAGAGTGATTTTGTTCATAAGAGTCTTTTATTGGAACATAAAACACAGCCTCTCCTTTAGTTTTCCTCTAAAATTCATGTAGCGCTGACTGGAAGATGGGTATAATCCAGGTGCACTCAACTTTTTTGAGAAAAAAAGGATACTTAATTCCCCAAAATAGGTTATACATCAAAGATCACTTCAGTTATCTTTGTCTGTTTGAACTGCACTTTACAATGATTTTTATTTCAAAACAGTCTCTAGTTTGATCTCACTTCCTCTTTTTAACAGCAAATGATACACCCTACATCAGAAATGTGCATTGCTGTGTGTTTCCAATTGAATTGCAAACAAAGAAAATAAATTTACATATTTTAAAACTCTATACTTTACTAGTTTTCATAAAGAAATTAAAATTTATGCTAGTGTATTGAAATCATGGATATGTTCTGTTGATCACTGTAAATGGTTTGAAGACTTTTGTACTGCTTGTTTTGAAAACCAGACAACCTTTTTGGCCCAACAGAATAACCTAGGTTTAGCCTGGTGTGAGCACACACAGCTGCAATCCCCGCACTTTGGGAGACTGAGGCAGGAGAATTACAGTATGAGCACAGCGACTTAGTGATTTAGTGAGAACCTGTCTCAAATATCCATAGTAACACACACACACAGACACACACACACACACACACACTGAATAAATAAATAAAATATGTTTTAGAGAGACCTATGTCTAAGTAGCAGAACTCTGCAGAATCAGCTCCCATAGGGAGTGGCAGATCACTTAGATGATCAGCTGTGTTTCACCAGGATAAGGTAAAGGGCATTTTAGTTCCTTGATATCCTGATTCCACACTAGGACTCTGAGAGACAGACTTGAGCGCTAGGATCCAGTTGATCCAGTCTCCCTGTGTCAGTGGCACAGAAGACCCAGTCCAGATCTCAGAAACTCCCCAGAACACTCACAGGGGCCCCAGGCCACTGCACAGCACACACTGGGTGATGGAGTGTCCAGCAGTTCCAGGGGCTCACTGTACCATTCAAAGAATCAGATGGGACACTTGATGAACCTGAAAATGCAACATTTATTTTATTTATTTATTTATTTTTATTTTAGCAAAAAAAAAAAAACAGAAAAAAAGACATATAAAACAAAAACAACAAGCAAAAGAGTCAAACAAACGACTAGAGTAAATACACTACAGTAACATTGCAGATTTACAAAATCGAATGACAGAAACTTGACAATGCTTGCAATATTGCGCATCTTTATCTTTAAATTGGTTACTTACATTAACAGATATAGACATGTAAAATTAATCTAATCATATGAGCATTAACTGTTCTTTCTCAACAACGAATAGGTTCAACAGTGTGTTCATTCTAGTTATCTTACATATACATATATACAGGTTTATATCTTTTCCTCTTCCCTTTTCTCTTTCCGCCTTTTCCCTTCCCAGTTACTCTTTCACTTTGAGCTGTTCTTCACCCTTACATAGTATTTACTATAGATTTTGGATCATATATACTTCTCCGTTTCTTACACTAGGGAGACAATATGGTATTTACACATGTGGGTTTGATTTATCTCACTTACGAGTATGGTCTCAAGTCGTGACCATTTACTTACAAAAGTCTCAATGCAATCTTTCTTAATAGCTGAATACTACTCCATTGTATAAAAATACCACATCTTTTTATCCATTCTTTGATTGATGGGCACTTGGGTTGTTTCCAAGGCCTGGCTATTACAAATTGGGCTGCTATAAACAGAGGTGCACAGATATCACTGTGGTATGATGTTTTCAACTCTTCTGGGAATATGCCCAGAAGTGGGATAGCTGGGTTGAATGGGATCTCTAATCCTAGCTTCTTGAGGACTCTCCACACCGACTTCCACAGTGGCTGCACCAGTCTACACTCCCACCAACAGTGGAAAACAGTTCCTTTTTCCCCACAGCCCCTCCAGCATTTGCTGTTGGTTGATTTTTTAATCTTGGCCATTCTTTCTGGAGTGAGATGGAATCTCAGCGTTGTTTTAATTTGCATTTCCCGAATGACAATTGATGTTGAACATTTTTTCATATATTTATTTGCCATTTGTATTTCTTTCTCTGAGAAGTGTGTATTCATCTCAGATGCCCATTTTTGGATTGAGTCCTTGAATTTTAGGGACCTGATTTCTTTTAATTCTTTATATGTTTTAGATAGAAGTCTTTTGTCTGATGGACAATTGGCTAAAATATTTTCCCAATTTGTGGGTTTTCTTTTCACTCTGTTGGAGATTTCCTTCGACATGCAAAAACTTTTTAGTAGGATGAGATCCCACGTGTTGATTCTGGGAAGTGTTTCCCGTGCTGTCTGATTTTTGTTCATGAACTCTCTGCCTACTCCTATGTCATCGAGATTTTTACCTACTCTGTCTTCTAGTAAGTTTAGTGTCTCTGTTTTTATATTCAGATCTTTGATCCATTTTGACTTTATTTTAGTGC
>RJWM01017381.1:21840-43352 GCA_004363535.1 Dasyprocta punctata | reverse complement strand
TTTGAACCACAGCAGCCAGGCTCCGTTGTTTGGGCGGCTTCCCTGCCCAGGAGGTTTCTCCGTTCACTGTGTGCTCTCTGCTCACCCCCTCGGCACCCTGCTCCTGTGCCTGAGGTGGCTCTCGTACTCCAGACAATGCCCAGCCCCTCCTCTGGTCCCCGCTTAAGGGCGTCTCAGGTCCCTGCTCACTCCCAGCATCCCTGGTCCTACTTTTGTCTTCTGAGTTCCTGCCACCTGTCCATCTCTCCTTCTGACCGTGAACTCCTTGAGGGAAGATACGCTTCTGCCCCTGCATCTGAGAGCCTACGGAGGGCTGTTTTTGCACCAGGAAAGGGCAAGTTGCATCTGATTGGATTCACTGTTTTCCATAGAGTCAGAGGTACCCATCTCCTGGCAGGGAGGCGGGAGACCTCCGGCTACTTCCCCAGCTGTTTACATGAGCTCGCTGGAACCTCGGGATTTGTTTGTGGTATCTGTCAAAGAGATGAGTGGAGCCCCGGTGAGAAGTAGATGGGAAAGAGGTGGAGAGGCGCCCTCTAGGGTTCCCGGGTTCAGTCCCTCCCACTGGTCGGTGTCACTGTTGAGGACACAGGCGCAGGGAGTGGTATGGTGGGAAGAAATGGTCCCGAACTCCTTCACTGCAGCGACTGCCGTGGAATGAAGGAGGAGGCAGGCGCAGCATGCAAATCTGCTGTCAGGGAGATGTCACAGTCGAGCCTGCCAGGGATGTGACAGGGGGACACAGCGCTGATGGGACGTGCATGTATGTTCCTCAAGGCATCCTCCCATGCTTAGCTCGGGAGTGATGAAATTTGCATTCTTCCTGCTCCTGCCTGAGCTGCTCGGTGAGCGAGTGACGCTTCACACGGTGGCGCCTGGAGTTCGGCCCTGGGATGTGTTTTTCCCTTGACAGCCAGCTGATGAGCAGGAGGACTTTGGGTCTGAGTGACAGAGGCAGTGGCTCCGCACAGCGAAGGAGGTGGTTCCTATCCTCCTGAGCTGTCCCGCAGGTCTACCCTCACCTGCCACGGTGGCCCAGGTGTCACAGGTGTCCCGTCTGAGCAGGTCCAGCTGGGTGGGGGATCCAGCAGAGACTCTTGTGTTTGGCTGTCAGCTGAGCAGATGCGCAAAGTCCTGGGGCAAATCCACCCCACACAGGAAGCTTTGGGCACCTGACGTGTTCTGTCAGCATGTGGGCTCCATTCGCAGCCGTCCTGTGCTCTTCCTGATGGTGACCGCCAGGACAATGGATGTCGTGGGATCCTTCAGCTCTGCACTAGGTCAGTCTCCTCGAAGAGGTGGGACAGGGACTAATAATTTGCGTTCCAATTCACACCCCCACCTTCAACACTGGGCTGAAGGGTAGAGGTCCGTGTCCCCAGCGCGACACTTAAGGCGGTTTCTCAGCCACAGTCTGCTGTCCCTGGAGAATATTCTCCAGACAAAATAATGATAACGGCGCTAACAACAGGAGTCATAATCATAATGGCTGATGTTTAAAGAGACACTGGAAAGCATGTCGGGTGCTCCGACTCCAATAACAATCTGAGATTCATTACGATCTGGAGGCTCTTTTCTTGAGTAGCTGTCACTGAGCGCCTGGCTGTTGTTGAGATACAGCTGTAAATTGATCATTGAAGACATTGTATTTTGCCCCTCTACTTTGGCTTTTTTGTCTGTGCATTAAGGGAACCCAGATCATTACCTAGGCGGTGTATGCAGAAGTCCAAGCAGAAACCAAAGGTCAGCTTGCTCTTGAGAAATCGCAAATGTGCTACTCCTGGTTGAAGTGGGTTCTAATCCATATGGTTGATACAACGTGTTTGCACATAGGCATACCCGTGAATGCATGCACACATGTGAACACATGCACACAGGTGTAATGCACACACACATTGGATTGGAGTCCATTCCAGAGGGTAGTGTACGGAGGACCGCAGGAGTTCTGTGGGTGAAAGGCAAAACCAAGCATAGGAGCCCTTGGACAAAGGTGTCAGGTCCTGACCTCTCACCCCAGAGGTAGAGTCTCCTGATCTCTGACCCCAGAGCAGTGGCCGGCTTTGGATAGACAGCTTATTTTTGCAGAGTACCCGCTCCCTGAGGGAAAGGCAGAGGTGCAGGCAGGGTCACTGGAGGCAGTATGTTGGTTTTAGGTAGTGCAGCCTGAAAAGGAAATGGAACCACGGAGAACCGAGAGGAGGCCCCAGATGGATGCTGGCCTACTGAAGTCAGCAGAGCTCCCCGTTTCCCTGGGTCACTTCGAGAGATGCCTAAAAAGCCATCACATTATGCTCCGCCAGGGTGCATGTGAGCTTTGCCTTCTGATTTGTATTTTAGCCACTGAAACTAATGACACAAAATTACCTCGTCAGCAAGAACGGAGGACGTCACCAGTTCAGCTCCGCTTAGTGGATATTTATGGAGGAATGCTCTCAAAGAGTCAATTAAGCCTTTCAGTGGACAGCAGATAATGATTTAAAAGCCGTAAGAGTCTCTGAAAATACAGCTTTCAACACATCTAAATGGTCGAGAATTTTCTGACGATATAGTTGTCCTTTGTGATTATGAATGCTCCCCAGGCTGAGCTCAATTACAACACCGCCTGGAAGACTACGGTCTGAGCACCTGGCACAAGGAATCGCCCAGACGCCGAAAGTCTTCCAAAGTCCCTGAAGTGGCAGCCAGCCTCAAGCAAGCCTGATGTCACCAGTGGGCACGCGGAGCTGGGGGAGGCCGGAACTTGTGCCATGGTGACGTCACCATAGCAGTTCGGGTGGTAGTAAATGCCAGGGAGGACCCGAGCCAAGCGGTTAGGCCCACCGTGGGCTGGGGGGTGGTGGAGTCCCAGGGCACACAGCTCCTGCATTCAGGCCCCACCCTGCCACTTTGCCTCTTCGACACCAGGTGGCCTGTGTAACCTCGCTTGCTGTGTAACCTCTGGAGTTGTTGTCAGATTCTACCAGCAGAACCTGACAGGCTACAGAAATGGGAAACCTTCCTGAAGGAGTCATAAAACGGCTGTCTCAGAACACAGCCATCCCCTGCTTAACGGCCGCTCAGACTTATGATGGAGGTGCACTGCTTGGAGTTAAACCCATCTTGCTTTGGTGCAGTTCTGTGCATGTTTATGGAACCTCAGTCTATTTTGGTGCAGGACCCCTAGTTTATCCAGTACGGTAATTTTTCCTGACTGTACAGTACTGTAGCTTTATGCTTTGTTACGCATTACAGTGCTGCATGTAAGAGTTACACAAACAAAAGCAAAGGCAAGTTGGAGTCTCCTCTGACCATTTCTTTGTTCTGAATATTGTCATGTACCTACGGTACGCAACTTCTCATGCCATGACCATTTTCGGGAATTGAACTTAGTCCTTAAAGGAGGAATGTCTTGTCTGTCCGCCACATTGGTACATTGATTATCTTGAGCTGAAATCATGTGAGGTTTTGAAACTGCGGGAAGGCCCATGTATCTGTCCGTCCTTTCCTATCCATAGCAAAGACCCTGAAGACTCTTGGGGACACACAGCCTCCCAGTTCCCAGACAGGAAACAGCTGTGTCACCAGAGACTGGCCACTGATTGGGCTGCATAAAGCACCTTGGGGACCCTTGGTTCCCACTGGCTTTCATACTCCTTACCCAGATCTCTGTTAGTGACATAGCAGAATTTTCTTCCCTGCTCCTTTGGGCCACTCCTTCACAGATTTATTCTTTTTCTAAAGTATAACAGCATTTAGCTTTGATCCTTTCTTCAGACTTCTCTGTGCGACAGAAGACTCCACATCCTATTTAATAAACCTGTGTGCCTTTCTCTTGTTAATCAGCTTGGGATTAAATAAATCTGGTCCCTAGATACAGTCAAAGAGCCACATAAGAACTAAATGAGGGGAACCAAGCGCATCCCCTGCAGACCAGCACGTGAACTACTAGACATGCTTCCATTTCTACTTTGGAAAATTGGATGGAATGTCATTCCCACCCTTGCTGCAAGACACTGCTGCAACATTGTTAGTCACAGCTCTTTGGGAGCCCATCAGAAAGCCCAGGGCACCGGGGAGTCCACCAGTCTGAAATTCTGGGAAGAGCAGGGCCCCATGACACCCAAAGCACAAGGTCCATGCCACTTCAAGGAGGAGCTCCCTGGGGAGCTGGGGCTGCCAAAATAATGAACACAGAGGAGGCAGCTGAGTTTGAATGAACTGCTGGAGATCAAGTGTAGCCTTCCATGACAGTGTGAGCTGTTGTCTTGGTTATTTTTCTCTTGTTTCTGGGACAAAACCCCTGACACCCAAAAGGAAGGAAGGAAAGGTTATGTAGCTCACTGTTTATGGAGGTTTCAGTCCATAATCAACTGGCTCCAAGGCAGGGTCGCATGGCACTCAGGCAACACTTCAAGGCAGCAGCCAGAGCAAAAAGGGGTAACAATCCGCTTATCCTCCCTTATATTATACACAACACCCCCCTCACCCCATCCTTCAAGGGCAGGTATAGCACTCACTAAATCTCTGTGCACTCCTCTTGCACAGGATGAGGATATTTATAAGCAAGGATCCTGGCTCCCTGCTGAGTCTCTGAGTTAAACTTCTAAACTTAAGTTGACACAGTGTATCAATCATAACAGCTGGATTCTGGAGGCATGGGAGCACTACTTTCCTGTCCCCCCATGAGAGCCCAGAAGGAAGATCAGGGTAGCACAGGGTGAAGGAAGGGACCAGCCTGTGCTCATGAAGGGGCCAGCGTATGATCCAGAAGTGATGTGAAGTCCACTTGCTCCCAAGAGCATTCATCAAAAACCTCTAGCCCTGTGGACTAAAAGCAACCAAACATGATCCCCAGGGAAGAGAATAGGAGAAGTGTAGGGAAAAGGGAGAGAGTAAGGAAGAAATCCCAAACCTTTGTCCTATGTCAGTACTGTCAGGGACTGCCTGGTCCTGGAGAAGAGTGGAGGGCACCTCACACTAGCCCCTCCACATACAATGTAGAACCTGACTTTGCTGCAGGGGAGAGGGCAGGAATGCAAGGCTGGCTTCACATGGGCCTATGCCAGAACACTGAGCAGCCCCTGGCTCCTGAAGAAGTAGGGCGACAAGCAAAAGAACTGGGCTCCTGGGGCCAAAAGGGAACTCCTCTGTGGTACAGATTCCCAAAACTGACAGTCTCACATGGATTCAGACCTTAAAAATAGTCCTCTGGTACCCCAATTTAGTCATGTATGGGATCTACTTTCTTTATTTTGTCCTTCAGCACATTAATCACAGTAGTTTTATAGACTGTCTGATAGTTCCAACATCTGGGTTCATCTCTGAGTCTTGTTCTGTTCATTGTTCTTTCTCTTGACAATGAGTTATCCTTTCTGCTTATGTTTTTCATGTGTTCCATAATTTTTTATTGAATGCTACCGTAATTCCTTTGACTGCAATCATGAGGTACCACAAGCTGAGGGGCTGACATCTGGTGATTAGGGTAGGGGAAGAGAGGTCCATGAAGGAAGTGATCAGGCTGTGGGCTCTCTCTGAACTAGCTTGTCAGCCTGCGAAAGATAAACTCAGGTGAGTTTCTTCTTATTTCTAGGATCTGGCCAATCTGAGAGGAGTAGTCCTTTTGAGTAATGAAGACTCCAGGATGCTATAGCATTAGAACTACAGAAAGTAGAAGATTATGGCTAATACAACCCAAAAAAGGTACTCAATAAAGAGTTTTACCATTTGAATGGTAAAGACTGAATGCTTTCCTTTACATCAGCAGAAGACCAGTTCACCTTGCTCACTACTTATATTTGACACATCTTGCCATTGCAATAAGGCATGAAAAGAAATAAAAGGCATTCCAATTATAAAAGAAGTGGATCTATGTTTGCTTGTAGATGACATGCAAACATATCCAACAAAATAAACAAAAAGCTCTAGAACAAATAAGTGAATTTAATGAGATTGTAGGAAAGAAGATCAATATACAATGCTTGACTGTATTTCATTATACTAGCAACAAACAATTGGAAATTGAAAATGCAACAAAAAGTTCATTTATAAAAGCATCAAACTATGGATAAAAATGAATAAAACTGTCAAAGGTTTTAAAGGCATGAATATAGAACAATATAAAAATTGTTAAAGGAAATTTATATATATAAATATAGATGTATCTATATCAAATAAGTTGAGAAATAGAGTATGTCCCTGATGATAAGAATTAATATTTTTAGCATATTTATTTTATTCAAATGGATCTGTAGACTCAGTGTAATGCCAACCAAAGTTCTAATTGGTCATTTTGTTGGAAACTGACAGACATCCTAAAATTCATATAAAAATGCAAAGGACATAAAATGGTCAAAATGATTTTAATTGAGAGGAATAGAATTGGAAGACTAGCATTTCCTGATTTTTATAAAGCTCATATAATCAAGGCAATGTGCTATTGGCATCAAGATGGACAAATAGATAAATGAGATGGATCAGTAGAATAAAGATGCAAGAATAATTCAGTGGAGCAAGAATTATCTTTGTTTTTTACAAACATGTTTTTCTGGAACTGTTGTATATCTGTGTTAAATAAAATAGATTTGAATTCATATCTTGCACCAAATGCAAATATTAACTAAAAATTGATTGTAGACACAAATTTGAAATTTAAAACTTCTGTTGAAAATAGAAGATTTTGGCTTGTGATCTTGGATTAGATGAAGAAATTTTGGATATGACACCCTAAGTGCTTCTATAATGGAAAAGTTTGCAAATTGGTCTTCACTAAAATTAAAAATTTCTGCTCCTTACCAAATATGTTAAAGAGTTAAAGATGAGCCATGGACTTGAAAATATTTACAAATCATGTATTTCATAAATGATTTCTTTCCAAAATATATAAGGAACTCTTAAAACTCAACTCAAAAACATTCTTAGTAGAGGAAAAATGCCCATGATTTGAATATATGTTAAAGAAAAATATTAAATGATACTTGTTTAAGTACAGCAGGGAAGACTTTATTCAGGGTCATCAAGATAGGTATAGGGCCTTTTTTTTGGGGGGGGGCTTCGGGGATTGAACTCACAACTTCGCACCTGCCAGATGGGCGCTTAAGCCACTGAGCTAAACTCTCGGCCCTAGTTTTTTGAGACAAGGCCACACTATGTAGCTCAGGCCAGCCTTGCACTCACGTTGTAGCCCAAGCTGGCCTCGAACTCACAATGTTTCACCTATCTCAGCCTCCCCAGTGTTGGGATTAAAGGCGTGTGCCACTGATATAGGGCCTATTGCAAAGGGGTATTGTGGGAGATGAGAGGGGTTGGGCCTCATTTTGAACACAATGTATGCAAGTGGGGATACAGTTTGGGAGCAGGTCGGGGTCAGAGGTTGCAAGGTGACTACTGGAAACTTCAAGTGTGGAGTCTGCTAAACAGACCTCACAAAACTGTTAAAGGGCAGACAAAGCAACCTGTCTGGTGGGTGGTGGAGGATGAGGACCCTGATCAGATATCTGAGGAGATGGAATGTCCCAGAGAAGGTGTTCCAGATAAAGGAATTTAGTAGTGTTCTTTGGCTACAATTGGATTTTACAATGGAAGATGGATCTAAGAGAAAGTTCCAACCCTGTTTAGAATCTGGGCAAGCAAAGAATCTTTGTTGCATATAACTTATACAAGATGTGTAAGACAAACACATAAGCAAGTGCTCAACATTCTTAGCCATTAGGGAAATGAAAGTTTAAAGTTAAAAGACATATCACCTATTAGACAAAAATTAGAAAGGCCAAAATTTAAATGCCTGGCTATATCAAGTGCTGGTGAGGATATGGAACCAGGTGCCACACTGCTGGTGGGATGTGAAATAAGGCAGCCGCTTGCTAACCAGTGTGGCGATGTCCCAGTGAGTTACACTCACACTTTCCATGGGGTGCAGCCACTGTGCCCCGACTTTCACAGCAGCTTTGTTTGCAGTAGCTAAAAGCTGAGGGTAACCCACATGTACAGTCTTGAATAAATGCACAACGTTTTGGTGCTTAATGGGATGGATGATGAGGAGCAAAAGGTATAGGGGGACCTGGGTGATGGGAGTCTCATTTGTGGAAGGAGTCTTAGGGCTCTGAGGATAGGATCTAGTTTAGGACAATGTGATCACCTTGCTGCTGTACTCACTCCATGATAAGGGCCCAGGGCATATGCAGGAAGAAGACAATAAGGGCAAAAAAGGGAAGTGACTTGTGCAGTGTAGTCCTGGGAAAGGTGATGGGAAATAAATCAAAGACTCTGAGTACCGTGACTGCAGCACTAACAGGATTCACTGATGGCTTGAGGAGAGAGAGTCATCAGATAGCCTTCGAGGGGAGGCAGGAGAGTTGTTGGGGATGGCTAAGTGCCGGTGGATCAGACAGCATGTATGTGGTCTGGAGCTCAGAGGGGCAGCTCTAGCTGGGGGTCATTCGCTAAGGACTGTGTTTAGAATCCTGGGACTGGATGAGCCCATGTTGTGAGTACATGTGACTGTGTTGGTCAGTTTTCTACTGGTGGAAAAAATACATAACACCTGCAATTTAAAAGAGGAGAGGTTTATTTTAGCTCATGATTTCAGAGGTTTCAGTCCGTGGTCAGCTGACTCCAAGGCAGAAACATCATGGTAGAGGAAAGCTGTTCTCTTTGTGATGGTCAGAAGTGGTGGAGAGGCATACAGGAAGGAAGAGGCCCAGACGAATGTAGTCCCCAGGGTCACGCCCCCATGACTCACTCCGACTGGGCTACACCTGTGAGCTGCCAGTCAGCTCTGAAGTTCTCAAGGGCTCACCCATCCAGCAGGTTAGAGTCCTCTCTATCTAATCTGCTCTCCAGGATCTCTAAGTCCAGTCAAGTTGACAATCAAGATTAACTGGCAGAGTAACACGGAGAGGGCAAAGATGACACCTGGCTACTACTGAGCCCAGGGCTCCCCAGTTGTTTAAGGCCTGGGGTGCAGGGGCTGGGGGCACCAGAAAAGAAGACCAGGATGGATGGGTCGGGTCACATGCTGCAGACAGATCAGCCAAGAGGAGAATTACAGGATCAGATCAGCCGATTGATCCTGTCTGTCCTGGTAGCCTGCCGTCTTGCCAGGCAGTAACCCCCACGGGACGCCCCAGGTGGACACCCTGAGTGCGGAAGGGTTTCTTCCCCATACTCATTATACTTCAAACAGCTTTCTTGTGGTGTGATTGGCATAAAATGATTTTGCATACTTAAAGCATACAGTTTCCTAAGTTTTGACATGTATGTGCACGTGTTCAGCTATATATTACAGATGCATGCATACCTGTATTGATTTACCTCATGCACACACGGTTGCACACGTGCACCTATCTAAAGGACCAGTCAACCCAGTGCCACACTGTGACCCTGACCTTCTTTTCACTCTCCTTGCTCTCCCCCCTTCCTGTCCCTCCCGGCCGCCTCCATTTCCTGACAACCACCAATCTGGTTGCTGATACAGATCCTGTGCATTTTCTAGAATCTTTTTGTATGAATGGAATTATACAGCGTGTGCCACTTTTCAGTTTGGCTTTTTCTCCACTCAGCACGGATGTATTCTGTGCGCATTTTTCTTCCTTCCTGAGTAGTACTCCAGTGGCTGCAGAATCCTTATCACCGTACATGCTGATGTGGTCAGCACCATCCTTTCTCTCATAAATCCCTCTGCAGAGAAGGGCTGGTCTGTTTGTCCTCTGATGTCCCTTAGGGTTTAGGACTGAACCGGCTCTGCACGGGCACTGCCTATGGAATGCATTGGCACAGGAAGGTTCATGTGCTGGTGCCCACATAGTGGGGCTTGGGACCCCAAGTGGGGAGTGGTGCAAGGCTGTGGGGCTGCCAGCCATGTGGATCCAGCTTCTGAGGGAAACAGCTAAGAGGCAGTGACCACAGAGCAAGATGGGTGGCAGGTGACGTTTGGAGCACTGGAGAGGATGGCCGGCTGCAACGGGGGACCTTGGGATGACGACCTCAGCTTGGGCTGCAGCTGTCACTGACCCTCTGGAGCATGGATCTGATCATCACTGGTGACAGAGGGAGCATGGGTTCTGTAGTGAAGAGGCTGCCTGACCCCTGGGGGCTCAGGAGCCAAACCAGGTGAGGTTCCTGTCATGGCCACTGACTTTTCCTCCAGGATTACTAAAATCAAAGTTCAAAATGCCCACAAGACACCAGCTAAGTGGTGTGGTTCAGGACAGGGAATCAGATTGGATTTACTGCCATCCCCTGGACCTCAGGTCCTCCAGAGGCTTCTGCAGAAAGGAAGCACTGCTGAGATGCTGTCCCAGGCTGGTCAGCGTGCCCTCCTGGCTCCTTGGTACAAGTTTGAGTATAGTGTGGCCCCTATAGGGGAAGCTCTTCCTGCAGATCTGGGAAAGGAGCAGAACAGGGAGCAGTGCCTGCACCCCTTGGAGGAGTGGTCTTCTGCAGACTGGGCAGCCCTTGGCCTGAAACTCAATGATGTGGTTGGAGCAAGTCAGTCGGGCCAGAGTAAGGCCAGCCAGCACCAGGCTGGGGCGCAACACAACAGCAAGAGTTTTTCACATGCACAGGCTGTCTGTGCCATCCTGGGAGTCAGGATGGAGCTCCTCGGGGACTCAAGAAAGCAACTTCTGGCTTCAGACAGAGCAGGTGGGAGCAGCGGAGTCTGTGTGTCCCTCGGAGTCTTACTGATGGAGATCACTGCGGCGAGATTGGAGTCAGAGACACTGCCAAGCGGGGTGGGCTGCTCATTCTGGAGAACAAGAAGACTTCGTGGAGGTGCTGACTTCTTAAACCCCAGGGAGATGCCACAGATGTGAGGCCGCAGCTCCCGTGCGCCACTGACGTGATGAAATCTGTGGATATAATCTTCCTGCAGCCTCCACAGCTTCACCGAGAGATGTTCGCGCTCTCTCAGGCCCTCCTGGGGAGCAGCTGGGAGTTCGAGGGCTCTCAGTTTAAGATCTCCACCTACTCCGGCTGTGCTCACCTGCCCATTTTCTCTGCAGAGCAGCTCTCTCTTTAGTGTCTGTTGCACAGCTAAAGATGCTATTAGGACCTGCGCCTTGCTGGGCAGTTTGCAGCCCTACCAAGGGTACTCAGCACCTTAATCCTCTGCAGGGTTTCCTCTGTGCATGTGGCTGGAGGGGACAGGAAGTCTTGGTTTGATGTTCTGTTGACCTCAGCTGTATGCAGGGCATTTGGAGTCCCCTTCGAGGAAGCATTAAGATAATATTGGCTATTTGCTGGACATCAGCTCCAGGGGTGTGCAGAACCAGGTGGGAGGGTCTGCAGTCTCAGAGTGATCAGCCCTTCCCCACGGAGAGAGTTGGCCACCCCTGTTCACCTCTTCCTTCAAGAGCAGCTGAAGACAGCTGCATAGAAATCCACTGAGCTGGCAGGGAGAGCCCAGCTGAGCTTTGGGAGGGATGAAGGGGCTGTTATTCCCAGGATTCCTTGGTGATTACCTGGCCTCTTGCTCTAAAGCTCTCTGGTTCCCAGCAGGTCTTGGGAGGGAGCAATTCTTGGGAACCCAGGAAGGCGTGTTTTCTTTGTTTGCGTAGGATCTTCCACTGCTCAATATTTTTGAAAAGAAGTCAGGGCGTTGTTGGTTTAATAATTAGTGGGCTTTCAATTTCTTGATCCTCTGCCTTATAGACCTGTATTAAGAAATTCTCTAGTGGAGCTGAATCCTGGAAACCAGGCCTGGGGAGAGTAGCTGTCGTCAGAGATGGGATGCTGGCTCGAATCCTCTCCTGTGCTTTGGTAATACTGACCTGGGCTGAGCATTTTTATTAAATTAAATTACCCCTGAAGGGAAGTCTTTATCCAACACTCAGCTTTTGCAGTAAAATTACAATTATTATACAGACACAGAAATAAAAGCCCCGGGTAAACCATGTAATCAGGAGCAATTCCGCTGTAAGACCATGATCAGCATTTTCCTTCTCCACAATCTCCACCTTCGTGAGGGCAATTTTCCCCCCTTTGGTTTCCTGCTTTGTGTATAATACCCAGAATGCAATACAATAAAACTCCTGATCTGTGGTATTAAAGAGGTCATAAAGATGTCAGCAAGAATAACTTATTTTTTAAACTGTCATTAAAAATGATATACAATTAAGGCAGACCATAAAAGATGATTAAAATTGCCATCCTCTATAAATTCCAGAGGGCTGGTGATTCTGCTATTGTGTGCAAAATGGTAATAGCTGGACATAGATTTCAGGGGGAATCATTGCAGAAGGCCTGAGCCGGGAACACGTGACAGGATTTTGCATAAGCCATATTTGTCATTTACAAGATAATAAAGAGCACACAGAACCCTTGGGTGGATGAATACCTGGAAATTGTCTGTAGGTTCTGTTAAAGCTTCAAGACCATGACTCATACATTTGGGGATCTTTCTCCCAATCCATTCCTGGGTTTTACAGACACTCCACTGTCTAAAATATAAGAAGCCATGAGGTGTGTGTCAGTTGGTTTTCTGTTGCTGTAACAAAATACCTAAGACCTGGTCCTTTATAAAGAAAGGACTTACTTGGCCTGCAGTTCTTGGAACTGGCATCTGGTGAGGGCTTCTCGCTGCACCACAACATGGCAGAGGGTATTCCATGAAGAGACAGGCGAGTGTGCATCTGCATGGGTCTCTCTTTTTAGAAAGCTACTAATGCCATCCCAGGTCCCATCCCCATGACATCATCCTACCCTAAGGCCTTGCCCCCAGGCGCCATCAACATGTGGATGACGCCCAAAAGTTAGGGCCACACTGAGCTCAGCAAGATGAGCAGAAAGCAGGTGTTCCAGGTGTGAGAAGGGCTAGGTGCTCACCCAGTCCTGAATGCACCACCCTGCCCAGTCAGACTCCCTAAGGGCTGGAGTGTAGAGAGCTTCTACTTCTTCAGACTGAGTGGTGGTGCCAGGCCTGCATACCAGTGGGGTCTGGTTTGGAGCTGTGTGATGTCCTGGGCCTGTTTGTCCTGGGGATGGACTGCTGCAGGCTGTGTTTTCCAGGTTTCCAGCTCAACGCCTATAACTGAGTGTGAAGACCTCTGTGCAAGTGAAGAAGAGGGAAGTAGGGTTTCTCTCTGCTGCCTCCTGCAGCACCTCAGTGTCCAGCCCCTGCAGGACCAGCCTGGCATGGTTGCTGCCCCTCCAGTTGCCCCTGCACTCAGGACACAGCCTCTTCCCTCTGAGTAGCCAGCTCAGGAGGACTGTGTGGTCTTAGGGAGGAGGGTGCTTTTCCCTCACTGCATGGAATCCCTCCAGGTGAGATACCTGAGGGCTTTCTGCTTCACAGTGAAGCCCCAACTGCCATAAAAAGCTGTGCAAGCATTGTGCGAGAACAGAATGGCTGGTGGGGTCAGGGCTGGGGCCCGGAGTCCTCTCACCTTGGCCACCACCCAGACCCCTCGTCTGTCCTCTGCAGGGCAGTACTAGTGGTGTCAAAGCCTGAGTGGTGCATCTCAAAACCCTCCAGCGCGATGCTAAGAGTGTGCCTGCACGCCGTGGCGCTCTGGGAGTGTGAGGGTTCACTGTGGTGTCAGCTTGAAGGAGGAACGTTCAGTGGACTGCTTCACCTGGGTTTGCCGACTTTCTGATGAGGGAAGTCTCACTCCAGGTGTGGGCGGCACCAACCAATAGGTTTGTAGCCTGGAATAAAAAGGGGAAGAAGAAGGAAGTCTTTTCTTTTTTTAATAACAAGAAAAGAGCAAAAACGATGATACAGAATTTCTAAACAACATATTAAGAGATTAACAATGGTTAATGTATTGCATATTGTTATCTTCAAAGTAGTTGCTTAGATTACAAGATATAGGCATGGAAAATGATCAAACAATGAGAGCACAAACCATTCCTTTTGATGAACACAGATTAGTAGTATAATTATCTATCATATGTAGATAATACATCATATATCGTATATCTATCATATATAGATAATTATACTACTAATCTGTTATATCTATGTACCTATCTATGCATCTATCTTTCTGTGTATCTATCTATACATCTATGTATCTACCTATTTATCTATCTGTCTATCTATCTGTCTATCTTTGTTTTCTCCTGTCCCAGTTGTTCTTTTCTTCTGAGCAGTTTCTTCCCCTTTCACTTTCACAAGAAGAAGAAGGAAGTTTTGCTTTTGGTCTTCACCATTTCCTTTGGAGGTTCATGCAACTGCCAACGCACAGCTTTCAGCTCTCCAGTACAGATTTGCATGGGATTCTGTAGAGAGTTCCAGACCGTCATTCAGCTTTTGACCGAATCTCCCAGCCGCCCAGCACTCAGACAGCTCTTAGTGCATCGTACCATGCCTGGCCGTGCAGGCAGGCCTTGCAAGCCCACACATATAAATGTTATGTGGTATGTGCTATAGTATATATGCCATAACATATGCACCGATACTTTTATATTGAATCTGTTTCTCCAGTGAACCCTAACTGATGTATTATGTTTAACACCATCCTAGGAAGAGGGAATAGCTCTGCTAAGAAAAAAATACATATAAGCTCATCACATTCAGGCCCTTTGGCTTCTATTCCCACTCGCTCGTTACTCTGTGTGTTCGTGGTCATCTGAGTGCAGGAGAAGGAAGCGAGGGAGGAGTGGAGATGAGGGGATGTGGTGAGGTGGGTGAAGGTGGCCTGGGGTCCTCCACAGCCTTTCAGAAATTGAGGACAACTCTGGCTCCAGACTCAGGCAAATTTGAAATGTTCGCTATATTTCTGGAGCTGGAATGGCGCTGAACAGACTTTGAAAAATAACCTTAGTTTTAAGGCATCCTTGTTCTCATCTTGGACAATTGTTCCCACATCCCTAACATCTATTTGTCTTTCTTGAGCCTGCACATGCTCAGTGCTATTCTATCTCAGTTTACCTAAACACATTGTCTCCCTCGTAGACGAGGACCATCCTCCTGCCATTCATTCTGCAATGTGAGCTTAAATTTCTGCTTCCTGTCCAACATGCGGTGTCCCTACATCCAACCCCAGACTCGCCTGAGCTTTGAGCCCCCTGTATCCCCGCGTCTGCTCCCCAGGTGGCCTCCCCGGCTGACAGCGGCCCCTTGCTGGCCCAGCACGCCAGCCCTCACTCCCCGCTGCTCCCTTCCTTCTGTATCCCTTTCATCTCCTCGGTGCTGCTCTAGACAGGCCGGGCTTGGCCTACATACTCGGGGCCCTCTGGTGAGCTCGTCTTTCTTGTTCTTGGGGGGATCCCCTGGCTTCTCAGCTCCTTTTCATCAGTTACTTTTATGCATCTACAGGGAAATAACTATGAATTCAGAAATTCAGAGTATCAGAAGGCAAATGCTAACTTTAAATGAAAACCTTCTCTCTGACTGATGCCTCTCTGGCCAGGGAGGCCACACTAACTAGCGTTCACCCTGAGCTGAGGCCTGATCATGTCAACAGAGAAGGGTTTCCCAGGTCCTCCTAGGGACCGCTGTCAAGGATGACTGACGGGTGCTGAGTCCCCCAGCAGCCAATTCTGTGTCCTGCGTCTCAGCAACCAGGATGGGAAAAGCTGAACACGAGCCGTTCGGAGGCGTCTGAGCTTCCAGCCTCCGAGCCGCCTGCAAAATCTCCTTGTGAGCTTCCTGCTCTGAACTGAGCCACCTGGTTGGCCCTTTTGAATCTGCAGAAGTAGCCATGCCCTGTGGTTCAACTTAGTAACAAGTCAGGGATTCAGGGGGCAGGGTCCTCTGCCTTGGGCTCCTCTGGCTGGCAGGTGAGATGGGCAAGATCTGCATCCCAGACCCAAAGGATAACCAGAGACCTGCAATTGCTCACCGGGACCACGGCCCCATCTATTTCTGAAAATTGTGTATTGTGTAGAAATTTTCAGTGTCATTAAGTATCTGAGATGGAGTCTGACTCCATTCTGTACTTTTCAAAGACCGCTGATCCTGATTGATCATAGTCTGAGACCTGGAGTCTGTGAGCTGAGCTGGGAAGGAGGAGCTGTTCCCTGCCTAGCTGTGAACCTCAACTCTACCCACACACAGCACCCTCAAACCTCCCCAACCTCTGGGAGGCTGGAGGCTCCAGGAGGGAATTCCAGTGGGAAGAGCTATAAGATAGACCTTCAGAGGTTACAATTAGAGACAGGAACCCCAAGTGGGTAAAAGAGAAGAAGATGCCTCAGTGGGGGCTTTGGGGACACTGGGAGGGCTGGGTTCCCAAGAAACTATTTTGAAGCCTCAACACTCAAGGTCTTCATCTGCCAGTGGGAGGCAATGGAGGTTGGGGAACCCATGCCCTTGTGCCCCCAACATGTCCTTATACCCAGGTGGTGGGGATCCTTGATATCCACTATGGTGCTCCTGGGACATGTGTAACTTTGTGGGAGAC
This sequence comes from Dasyprocta punctata, assembly GCA_004363535.1. Lineage (NCBI taxonomy): Eukaryota > Metazoa > Chordata > Mammalia > Rodentia > Dasyproctidae > Dasyprocta > Dasyprocta punctata. The sequence goes on along the minus strand of RJWM01017381.1, from coordinate 27,027 downwards.
ATGCAGGTTATTGGGGTCATCTCTTGGAGGGGCGTTGGGACCCCAGCCACTTCTCTTGCTGTCTTTGGCTCCCTGGCCTGAGGTGAGCGGATTGTCTCAACTGCATGCTCAACCAGGATGGACCACATCTCATGGGTCCACGGCAACAGGACAGAGCCCTCTGAAACCATAAGCCGGAATGGACCTATTCTCTGTATCAGGTGATTGTCACAGGACTTGCGATAGAGCTGGAATGATGAATAGCACAAGTTTGGGAGAAAGGAATCTCAGTTGCCTTAATGCCCCATTCAACAGCCAACCTCAGACCAGGAAACTCGGCTCTCTGTCCCCTGTCCCAGCCTCAGTCTGGGGACCCTGCCTAAGCTCCCAGGTTTCTGGCCCTGTTCAAAATCCCATGCCCCTGGAGTGCTCGGTACTCTCCATGGGCCCCAGCCTCTGGAAACAGGGCACTCTTCCTGCCCTCCCACTGAGCCTCCCCCCCCCCAAATCCTCTAGGGCAATTTAACTCTGACCCTGCAGGACTTTCACACACAGGGCCACTGGATGCTCCCGGGGTGACACCTGTGCCATCGCCCCAAGGCCTGGCTTTGCTCTGCAAGGGGAGTAGCTCTCTTCTGTGGCAGGTGCTTGGTCCCAGAGCAGTCAGGGCCCCTCTTGTGATGAGGACCTTCCACGCTCAATGGAAATGGGATATGCCGGGGCGGGGGCATCCCCTTGGAGGGCTCAGGAGGCGTCCTTTGGCCTAAGATCCAGCCACCCAGTGCAGATGCTGATTTGGCTGGGAGCACAGTGGACAGAGGGAGGCCCGAGGTTTGCACATACTCACTTGGGGAAGCAAAGTGGGGGCAACCACAGCCAGCCCAGCTTTTCTCCGTTTCCACATCTCCCAGGCCTTGTAAGGCTAATGAAAAATGGCAGCAGGCTGGGGCGGGAGACAGGAGGTGTGTGGCAGCCCCGGGAACCTGGGTAATAACTTCAGGTTGAAAGGAAAATAAGGCAGAATGAGTGACAAAGGCAATCTTTAAATAAATATTCCCTAAACCTGGAATGATGAACTGCCATACAGAAGAATAATCCCCCAAATTACATCCCAGGTAGAGGAGGAAATTCGGAGCTGCCATAGACAGTGAGGGTGGAGCCTGCAAGCCCATGGGAAACCGCTGCCAACAGCAATGACCAGGGAGGACAGATGGCCAGGGACACTGCCTGACTCCAGAGCTGGAGTAGGCTGGGGCTAAAGGTCTGCAGTGGGTGGGGGTTCCCGCAGCAGGTCATGGCAGAGCAGGAGAGGAAGCCAGCAACTATAACATTCGGCCAAGGGCTGAGCTTAGGACTGACTGAGGAAGCCCAGCTGTTAGGAAAGAAGCCCAGAGCTACCGCGTGAGCAGAAGCCATAGTGCAGGGTGGCCCAGGAATGACCCTGGAGGACTGAGTCCTGGCCTGGACTTGGCTATCTTCCTCCTCCTCTTCCTCTTCTTCCTTTCCCTTTTCAGGACCAGTTCCTCCCAGAGCCCTCCATATACATAATCCCTGAATTCATCCCTATTTTGTTGCTATAGTGAAGTACCAAAGACTGAGTACTTTATAAACAAGAGAGGTTTCTTTGCCTCACAGTTTCAGAGGCTGAGAGTCTGGCACGTGGTGACCCCATCAGTCCTATGTCTGGTGAGAGCCTTGTGGCAGATAGCACCATGGTGGGACTGGGTAAAGAGGGATCACAACAGGAGGCCAGAGGTGGGTGGGAGCAGGCTCGCTCTTTTAGAACCAGTTGCTCTTGAGAGGGCCCTTCCAAGCAGTCAGGCTGTGACCTAGTCACCCCGCACTGGGCCCCTCTCTTTCAGGTTCTGTCAGCTCTTAACATTGCTACTGCGTACTGAGAGGAGCATAAATGAGATAATATATGTATAATTATGCAAGGAAACTTATTAAGTAAGCTTCTGGGGTCAGAGGCTGGAGAATTCACGATGGCCTTCTGCAAAACGGAGAGCTGGAGGACCCAGCAGTTGCTCAGCACAAGATGGAAGCCACACAGCAAGAGGGGTCAAGGACGCAGCAGCAGTCCAAAGCCAAAGGCCTGAAAGCTCCCTGGGAGTCACAAGCGTGAGTCTGTGTCAAAAAGCAGAAGAAACAGGAGACCAGGCCCAAAGGGGATGGCAGCAAAGGGCAGGTCCACTCAAGCAGGCTGGAGCTCTTTAGTGTGGACACACTTCCTCCTTTCCCTTTTTATTCCACCCAGGCCACAAGCTTATTGGTCAGTGCCACCCACATCCAGGGTGAGGCTTCCCCCACAGTTTGCTGCTTGCCTGTCAATCATTCACAGACACACCTGGGACTGTGCTTTACTGATCAGTCAGATGTTTCTTATTCCCCTCAAGCTGATGGTTAACCTGGATCAAGCTTCAATTACACGAGCCCTTGCAGGGCCTGCTGCGTCCCACCAGGCAGGCCCCTCTGGGTTTCAAGCTCTGGCCACAGCACTCAGACCGCGAATTCACCGGTCACTAGACAGCCCAGTGCACTGTCTCCAGGCCATCATGTTCATCACAGTGGTGGCTCCTCCCGCAACACTTGGGCTTGGGTCTCAGCACCTACTTCATTAACTAATTTAATCCTCAGCCTGACCCCACCCAGCAGCAGCTTTGTCGGGGCCCATGTAGCCAAAGAGCCGCCAGCTGAAGGTGATTCACATCCTCACTTTCTCCATGGTGCCTGGGCCAGGGGCAGCCTTGCTCCATGGTGAGGTCCACGTGGCTTTGCAGCCCCCCACCCCGCACTGCCTTGGCCTCTTTCCTACACTGCAGCCCCCAGGCCCCCTCGCAGCACCGACTTTCCCTCCTGTGGGTGCCTTGTCTCTTGGCCTCTGTCCTGCACTGGCCGGGGCACTGCTTTTGACTGAATGGCGACAGTCAACTTGTGGAGCACACAGAGGCCGATGGCCTGTCTTCCCACAGTACTTCCCGAGACTCATACCAGGCTCCGTGGCAGGGAGATGCTATGGATTCACGGACAAACCTGGAAAGCTCAGGAACCCACCAGGAACCAGACCGCACAAAGGATAGGTCCAAGGATACCTCAGTTCCGGGGTGAGGCAGCGTTTCCACCCGGCCTTCAGGAGAGACGTGGTGGACAGCAAAAGACAGGGAGAGCAGTGCAGCGGCAGAGGAAGCATCAGGCTTGTTAGTGGTAGAGGGCGTTGTGGCTACCGGCTCACCTTCTCCCTGCATTCTGGGCTCTTCCCTCGTCCCTCAGGTACGCACTGACGCAGGGCACACGGCAGGATGTGGTGACCTCCCCGGAAGTGCAACCACTGCTACTGCTGAGCCCTGCAAGCTGTCGCTCCTGCCAGCACCTGCATTGTCAGTGGGGACCCTGGGGGGGACAGCATGTGTGTCCAGGTATGAGTCCAGAAGGCAGCCAGCTGGATATTCCCGGTGGAGCCCGAGGGAGGAGCCCTGGCTGGTGGGCAGCCCCAGCTGAGGGACTCCTGAGCAAGCAAGGCCACATTGGGCCCCCTGGCTCTGGCCCAGCTCCCAGTTGAAGCAGTTGCATGGACCATTCTCATTGGGATGGACTCTCAGTTGGCCTCACCCAGCAACAGGACCAGGAGAAGCAATAGCTGATGATGGTTCTAAGTCCCTCTGTTTGGAGCTGGGTTTTTACACAGCAGTAGGGAGTGGAAGCTCTTGAGCCGAGAGGCTGCGGGCCACAAAACAAGAGGTGGGACAAAGGGCACCCAGCGAGGGAGGTGCTCGTGGGGTATTCAAATTCCTCGGGGCAGCACCCAGATAACAGAGAGCTGACTATATATAGGGATTTCTCCCGGAGAGAAAAGCATTAAGTTTCCCTCTTTTCTCTCCCTGCTAACAACTCAAATATTGAGTTGTATGGGAGTTATATAAGCCCTTTTGTATAGAACAGAAATAACCCGGTGCGAAGTGGCCCATTGAGTTATTTATGGCATTCGAACAGCGAGTTTGCATAGTTCCTTGTCGATCCAGCTGATTACGCCTCAATCAGCGGCAGGAAAAAATAAAACCAAATCAGCGCTGAGCAGCGGATCAGTAACCACAAATAGACACAGCCAGGCTGGACCCAGAGGGGACCCTGCATGACTGCGGGAGCCTGCGCCACCAGTGGGCAGCAGCGGACGCGCGGGGCTGGTCCTCTCCTCCGTCTCCCGCCGTGGTGCTCCTGCTGGGAGCGAAGGCAGCAGCGAGGAAGGACGGTCAGGGTCTACCTTCTCCGGTTTATTCAGGAGGCGAATGCCTGGGCACCGCGTTTTACCCTTGTGCTGACTCGGACCTCAGGTGTGCACTGCTGGCCAGTCATGTGCCTCAGCCCACAGCGAGCTACCGCTGCCCCCGCCTCTCGGGGGCACCACTTGCTGATTTTAGTGCTGTGTTTTCTTCTTCTCTTTCATCCTTGTCCACACCCACTTCTTCAGGCACCAGCAGATGTGCTTGGTGTCTGTCTTCAGGCACATGCATGTTGCAGACCCCCAGTGCTCTTGGGTTTCTTGCTTTTCAGAACCTCATCAGGACGTCCCCACCCTCTGGCTGCCCACACCAGATTGTCCCCAAGCTCCGGCTACTCCACGTCTGATCCTCTCCACTCCAGCCATCCCACACCTGTCCCCAAAAGCCCAGAACAGCAAGAGGGTCAGGTCTTCAGTAGACAGAACAACCCACTGTCAGTCCCCAGCCCACTTCCTATGACCCAAGAACCAAGTCACACCTTGCCCTGGCTCTTCAGACCCTTGGAATTGCTCCCTCCCTCTCCTGATGGTGACCTTCCCTCTTCCTGGATGAACCAGAAACTCTGTACACACTCAGGGAGGATAGATAGAGGGTTCCAGTTCTGCCCTATCCGTCCCCACCCATCCATACAAGGACTTTACCCAACCATGGTCATGTTCTCCTCCCTGTCACACCGCTTACATGAGCGTGAACCACACAGCCGCACTGCCCGCCATTGGCAGGAGAGGTCTTTATTTCACAGCACACACATGCACACACACACCCTGCATCTTGAAAAGTCAATATCAAGGTGAAGTCAACCTAAAGATGTTACCTGGCTTCCTTTCTCTTGCCTCCCCTCTCTTCCTTTCCCCTCCACACCCTCTTCTCCCCTCCCCTCCTTTTCTCTTCGTCTCTCTCTCTCTCTCTCTCTCTCTCTCTCTCTTTTTAT
>RJWM01017381.1:0-21740 GCA_004363535.1 Dasyprocta punctata | reverse complement strand
TGATCTAATCATATGAGTATTAACTGATCTTCCTCAATAACTAATACATTCAGCAGTATAGTCATTTTAGTTATCTTACATATACATATATACAGATTTATGTCTTTTTCCTTTTCCCTTCCTTCTTTCCCCCTTTTTCCTTTCCCAATTACTTTTGCTCTTTGAGCAGTTTTTTACCCTTACACAGTATTTATTGTAGATTATGGATCATATATACTTTTTCAGTTTCTTACACTAGGGAGACGATACAGTATTTACACATGTGGGTTTGATTTATCTCACTTATGAGTATGGTCTCAAGTCATGTCCATTTACTTATAAAAGTCTCAGTGCAATCTTTCTTGATAGCTGAGTAGTACTCCATTGTATAAAAATGTCACATCTTTTTTATGCATTCATTGATTGATGGGCACTTGGGTTGTTTCCAAGATTTGGCTATTACAAATTGGGTTGCTATAAACATGGGTGCGCAAATATCACTGTGGTATGATGTTTTCAATTCTTCTGGGAAAATGCCCAGAAGTGGGATAGCTGGGTCAAATGGGATCTGTAATCCTAGCTTCTTGAGGAACCTCCACACTGATTTCCACAGTGGTTGTACCAGTCTACACTCCCACCAACAGTGGAGAAGAGTTCCTTTTTCCCCACACCCCCTCTAGCATTTGTTGTTGGTTGATTTTTTAATCTTGGCCATTCTTTCTGGTCCTAGTTTTTTGAGGCAGGGTCACACTATGTAGTTCAGGCCGGCCTTGGTCACATTTTAGGCCAAGCCAGCCTCAAACTCACAATGCTCCACCTACCTCAGCCTCCCGAGTGCTGGGATTAAAGGCGTGCGCCACCATGCCTGGCTTCTCTTCTCTTTTCCTTTTCTTTTCCCATGCTATAAAACCTACCACTGATGTCACTGGGGTTTTGTGTTTGGTAACCTGTTCCATTCTTACTAGTTGATTTAGGATTTTAATGTTGTTTTGTTTTAACATGTTATGGTTTACATCTGAAGTGATCCCCAAAGCCTCTTGGGCTCATAGGTGGGACTGTTGGAAGAGCTTGGATTTAGGGGACTCATAGCTGACTGACACTCTTAGGAGGCGGGATCTGATGAGAAGAGCTGAGTCCCTGGGGGAATGTCCTGGAAGGTCTCCTTTCATCGCCCTCTTCCCTCACCCTCTCTTTGCTTCCACCTGCCGTGCCATGAGCAGCCCTGCTCTGCTCTGCCTTCCTGCCTTGCAGCCAGCGGACGATGGACAGAAATCTCTACAAACTGTGAGCCGAAGTAAACCTTTCTTCCTTTATAAACCGGGTGCTGGAGCTTGTGTCCAGTCAGGAGAAAGTGAGCCATGACACAAACCCCCCAGGTGCAGATTTCATTTCCTTTCAGGCTGCTCGGAATTCACTGTGCCAAGTCTGGGAGTTAATTCTTAAATGTATTCTGTAAAATCTTTAGCCATCATCGCTTTGACAATTTTTTTCTCTGTGCTTCCTTTCTCTCCTTGTGAAGCTCCTATTAAATGTTTGTTAGACTTTTTCAGTCTGTTCTTGATGTCTTTTATCTTTTAATCTCTCATTAGAAGCTCATGTTCTCTGTCTTTCTCATCTGAATTGCTCTCTGGATAATTACTGCAGATTGATTTTCCAGTTTACCAACTCTCTTTATCTATACTTCTTTAAAAAAAAGTCAGTGTGCTTTTAATTTTAGATATTTTAATTTTTAGGTATTTTAATTTAATTTTAATTTTCTTTTATTTTTCAATGTTTTAACATTTTAACAATCTCTTTTATATTTCCATGTCTTCGAATCCTTTATTTCATAGAAAACACATATGCCACATATTCTATGCACAGTAATTCAAATGTATGAGGTCTTGTGTAGGTCGAATTATGCTGAGTATGGTTTCTGATGACTCCAGGCATGGGAACTGGTTATCAGACATGCTTTGCAATTCTCAATCATGAGCTCAGATTTCACTGATCTTTGCCCTTGGGAACCACTGGGAGTCTGGTTGAGACGCATCCCTCCAGAGAGCGTTTGTTTTCCCTTCTACCTTGCACCTGGGACACTCCATCCTGAGGCCTTGTTCAGGGTGGTCCTTACCAGAAAATTTCTTTGGCTTACACTGGAGGGGCCAAGGTCTTGCCACCTGCTAGTATGGCTACGTGGTTATTAATCCCACACCATCTGCCCTTGGCGCTGGAGGTCTTCCAGCCCCAGCCCACACTCTCATTTACCTCTTCCTTCTGTTCCTGGCCCCTAAGGCTGCTTTTACTGTCTTTTGGGTCCAGCATTTCCTTCAGTGAGGTTTGTAATTCACCCAGCATCCCAGGTGTTTTTAGAGGGAGAGATTTTAAGACTTTCTATGCTGCTCTATTGCCAGAAACAGAACTTTTTACCTAGCTCTATTTATTTTTTAGGGTATTGTATTTATCCACTGTAGCCTGTGACCTCTGTCTTTGGCTGGCGAGTGCTAGTGACTGTGTGCATCTGTGTCCCGCCTTCCTGGAAAGGACAGCGTGTCTGGATCCCCGCTCTGGGGCCCACGCTTTCCCCTCACGAGTGGGCACCGTGTTCTCAGTGGTAACACCGAGACTCCTGAGTCCTGTCCCCCACCTCATTCTGTATCTTTGCAGGTAACCCACGCTTTCCCTTTGAATATTCTTAGACCCTTTTCTTTCCTTTGATGATCTTAAATCTCGCTCTATGTGTCTAGGTCACAATTATATTTTATACTATATTTTTAATCTATCCAGCCAGGCTTTCTGTGAGCCTTTTGGAGCTGATAATGCCTTTTTCCTAAGTCCGTGGAATTCTTGCTCTTTTCTTCACTTTAAAACCTCTGCTTTCCGTGTTTACCTTCCCTCTCACCGTGGGGCGCCTGCCGTGTGGACGTCCACACCCTTCCCCGCACCATCCACTCGCTCGGGCTCCCTCCTCCCCTTGGCCTTTTCCTCGCTCTGAGGAGAGCAAGCTGTGCCCCTGGGTCTTCCTGCGCCCCCGTCTCTGGCACCCTGACATCCCAGTCACCTGCAGGGCTCACCACCGAGAACGCTGCGGTTTTGGATCCACCGCCTCTGATCCCTTTCCGCAAGTGCTCAGGCTTGCTTCGTGTCTTTAATACCCACAGTTACCAATCCAAGGACATTAAAAACAAAAAAAAAAATTTTTTTTGCTTTAAATTCTTGCCTGTCTGATCCATCAATTCCGTTTTGTCTGGCACCGGCTGTCTGCCGAGCAGTGGCATGTGTGCGGCTCAGACACCTCCCGCCTTCCTGCCTGGCTCGGCTGCTGCCTGGGCTGCGAGGAGCACCTGCCAGATGGGGCAAAACCCACAGCCCCCGTGGGCTCCCGGGCGGGTGGGGTGGTTCCGAGTGGAGCCTCTCTGGGGCTCTGCCTACAGCCCATGTGGCAGCATTTGCTTGCTGGCTCCGGGCATGGACAAGTCCTAGTGTGGTGCATGCAGCCATGGTGGCCTGGCAGGCACGGGGCCAGGACCTGGGTGATGCACACATTCCCACTCAGTGGCGCTCAGGGAGCTGTTGCTGCCTCCCACGAACATCTGGGTGATGCCTGTGTGAGGGCCCCTGTGGACCGAGGTCCTGGAACCCTGTGTTCCAAAGACTGGGGCCGTGGTGAGGACCTGGGGCAGCCTGGGGCTTAGGGTGGTGCTGCCGCGGTGGGAAGAGGAGGCGCAGTCCTTCTCTGGCCCATCACTGGAGCTCTTGCTTGGATGCTGTTTGGAAATCCCTTTCCAGTCCTGCAAACCTCCTCCGTGATGCTAGGCTGTCTTCCAGCCACATCCAGGGCCATCGATCTTCATTCATTTATTGATAATCCAGTCATTAATAAATGATCATCCATTCATCAATATTTGATGAATGTACTCCATCTTTAGCCTTTCTTTGATCTGACAGGCATGCATGCAGTGCCAGCTCCAGGGTAGGATGGCTCTAGGGCAGGGGACACAGCAGGAAACAGAACAGCCCCTTCTCTCCTTGTCAGCAGAATGGTTGCACACGTGGGTGGGTATATATAATACATGTGTATGCATGGACATGTATATGCATGGACATGTATGTATAGATGTGTATTGCAGGCACATGTATTGTCATGTGTGTATTGTGGTCATGTGTGTACCTGTATGTGTGTGTATATGTGTAGCCATGTACATATGCATAGTCATGCATGTATAGACATGTATGCAGGTACAGACATGTCTGTGTAGGAGACTCATAGGGAACAAGCAGGTTTCAAGTAAGCACCATGCCAATTGTGTAGCATGGAGGACAGGAAAGCAGGGCACAGGCAGGCTCAGGGAAGCGCACATTTGTCAAACTTGAGCTGGAGCAGAGACTTGGACAGACAAGGGCCATCTCCAGCGATGTGAGCAGGTTCTGGGCACTTTCTGGCCCCGACAGGGGCCTGCTGGCGAGAGCAGAGGGGTAAATGCAAAAGCGACGGAGGTGGCCTCACAGTGAAAGTGGGCGTGTGCCGGGGAAATGAGATTGTCTTGTCATTTTCCTGCTGCTCTAACTGAATCCTCTTCCCTTCTGCAGAATTCTTCTTCCCTGCTCTAGAATTCCTTCAGAAGAGGAACTCTGCTTTGCAGGACTCACTCTGGGGAGGAAAGGAGGAGGGCAGGAAACAGGAGGTGGGAGAAGCAGAGAGCTCTAGCTCTTGAGGCCTTTCGTGTCACTCCTGGTGCAGAGAATGCTGTGTGCTGGGGCTCTCATGTGGGGGCTGTGTTCTGGACCCCAACAAGGTCTGGGAGAGAGTCAGCTTCCTGTTGCTGTAACAAAATGCCTGGGACAATCAACTTACAGAGAGAAACTGTTTGTTTTGACTAACAGTTGTGCAGGTTCCAGTCCCTTATGGATGGGTTCGTCCTGTTGCTCTGGGCCTGTGACAGGCAGCACAACATGGTTACGGTTATGGGACAGCAGAACCGCTCACCTCATGGCAGGAAGCAGAAAGAGAAAGAATACCCTGGGTCCCAGAAATGTCTTCAGGGACACACCCGTACTGACCCAGGACATGTCCTCAGTGACACAAGGACATGCCACAGTGACCCAAGGACAAGCCCCCAGTGATATAAAGACACTCCCAGTGACATTAGGGCACACCCACAATGACCTAAAGACCTCCTACCAGGCCCCACCTCTCCCGATAGCACCACCTTGGGGACAGTAACGTGCGGGCCTTGGGAGACGCTCGACACCCCTCGTGTGATTTAGCAAACATGGGATACTCAATAGCCATGGACTTTAGAGTTAAGACTTGAGGTTCCATAGATAAGTGAAGATGTAGATTTCCATGGTTTCAAACACTTAGCATTCTGTGTATTGAGCATATCTAAAATATGTGCAATTAATTAAAAATGGGTCAAATCCGTGTTAAAATTCTTAACATACAGGCACCAACGTGCACCATGTAGAAATAGCACTAACATTTGCTTTCTCACAACAAATATTCTGAATGTGAAATTAAACTTCGCTGTATCTTGTGTTTGGGGATCAAACTTTGAGATGATTCCTTCTCTCTCTTTCCAACTCGGTTCCCCGGCCTCTCTCTGTGATTGGCATCTCAGATTCCTTTCCGCAAGGTGCAAGTGTGTGTGAAAATCCCCCCAATTTTCTTGCTTCTTGCAGCCAAACTTTGAAGGGTTGATGTGGAAGTGACTTGGCAAAGATGAGCCGGAGCAGCCACAACGCGAATGCTGAAGTTCTACTCATTAACAAGTTGTTAAATAATTAATAGGTTTGTGTTTAATTGCTTCTGTGTATATAATCTTGCTTTTTCTGAAAACCATCATTAATTTTCAGTTAGTTCCACTTGATGTAACAAGGCCTAATGCTTCCAGTTGGAAAAAATGCATATTTATGAATGCTTGGTCTGTCTGAAGCTTGAAGAAAAATAGGATTATTTGGTTCCTTAATGTTTAAGCAGGAGATGGAGGGGGCAGAGGAAATTTTCCATTGTAGTCTCTGACAGTATGTTTATTTGGCAAGTTTAGGTCTCTGACCCCAAATAATTTCTCTAGAGACCTTGTTAAATTTTATCTCAAATGGAAATCCTGTCCTCAGAAATTCCAGTTTCCTGGAGACTGCTGCCTTGGACAGGGTCTGCATTCCTACAGATGGAGCTGGGTGAGTGGCCACCTGGTGTGGGCCCCACTGGACAGTGGCCGCCATGTGGGCGCGAGGGAACAGCTCCGAGACCAGCTGGGCAGGGCAGCGCGGGGGCACCAAGGCCTCCATCCCCTGTACGGCTCAGCCTGATGGTCGCCAGCTCAACACGCAGCACAGCACGGGCATCCGCCCCTCAGCCGCACACCTCCGCGATTGGAAGAAGCTCTTGGGATGCAGCCTGATGTCCGTGGCTCGTCATGGGAGGAAACGGCGCCTGCACACAGGCCCTAAACAGAAGCACAAGTCCTGGATGCTCCCGCTCAGATGAGAAATCTGAAACGTGGTCCGCAGGGCGCCGGTCACCAGAGACCAGAGAAAGAGGTTTTGGGGAGGGGTGGGAAATGTTGGTCATCGGGTGCTGTCGGGAGGGGTCAGAGAGGAGCCAGAAGTTCCGGGGTGGTGTTGCACAATGGGGTGACTATAGATAACAAGAATGCACTGTCCATTTCCAAAAGCACAAGAAAGAATTTTGAAGGTCTTCATCATAAAGAAATGGTAAATATTTGAGTTGGGCATTGGGGCGCACACTTGTAATTCTAGCACTCTGGGAGGCTGAGGCAGCAGAGACTGAGGCAGGAGAAGCTGAAATTTGAGCCCAGCCTGGCCAACATAGTGACTTAGCAAGACCCTGGCTTAAAATAAAATAAAATAAAAATAAAATAAAATACCAATACCAATACCAATACCAATACCAATGAAAAGCCCTGGGAATGTGGCTCAGTATGAAGTCCTGGGTTCAGTATTCAGTACTGAAAATAAATGAATGGATAGCCAGATAAATAAATAAATGTTTGAGAAGATAAATGTGCTTAAATCTAATTTAAACACTACAATGTATGCAGGCATCAAAACATCATGTACTATCCCTTGCATATGTAATATTTTAATATTTTAATGTTTCTGTTTAAATAAACTTAAAGAGAAAAAAACATAGGATTATGAAAAGTTTTATGTTCTTCTTGTTGGTTCTTGCATCTTCTAAATGATTTGTTGTGAATATGGAGATAACACGATCACACAGAAAAACCCCTCCCTGTATCTTTGAAGGTAAAATGAGGTGATTGCAGATGTGCAAGAAAGAGACGACAAAGACAAAGAGAAATAAAGAGAGAACTGAAGAGAAGTAGATGATAGCTCCACAAAAACCTCAGATAATTGCCCAAGGCTGAGTGATCCAGGTAAGTGACCGCAGAGAGAACTGAAATCTGTTTGAAAGCAATGAAAGGAGATGGATTGGTGTTGAGACAGAATTGATTCGAAGGAAATTATTGAATGCTAAGCAAAAACAGTGCAAATGTTCATTTTTATATTAACATTCATCTCTAAGGAACATTCTTTTTTAAATGTACACTGCAAGCATACATTTTAAATGTTCATTTGGTCCTGCAAGTCCCCAGCTTTCACATTTTTACATTCAACCAACTGTGGACAAAAAATGCTTGAAAAAAATTGTGTCTGATTTGAGCATGCATATTCTTTTTTCCCAACTACTATTCCCTATTTCCATAACAGTAAGCAGCTGCCAGGCATTGTAAGTAACCTAGAGAAGATTTAAGGTATCCGGGAGCATGTACACAGGTTCCATGCAGACTTTCTGTCATTTTATACAAAGGACTTGTGAGCTACAAGTTATGCTACCTGCAGGGGTCCACATCACTAAGCATGTCTATGTATCTTACATTTTGGCCCTGAATATAAGCCAAAATTCTGAAATTCAAGCCCTTAAAAAGTCAATCCTAAAAGTGTATTCAGGAAAAAGCAGGCTACTTTCAAAATAGTAAGAATTAGATTGGCATTGGTTTTATAATTTTTAACATAAAATCAGAAAGATAATTGAGACAATATGTCCAACGTTGCAGGGAGGATTTGAATTTAGAATTGTGTATTAAATCAGTCTGTGAAAAAGAGGGCACACCAATTTTCAAATATGCAGAGTTTTAAAAAAAATGACCCCAACTGTAAAATGTTCCTACAGGAACAGTTGTCCGGCATGTACTTTGGCGCAGCCAAAGTTGAATTCCGGCAAGAAGGAAGCGAGAAGGAAGTAAGGAAAAGTTCCCGGAAAAGAGAAGAGCACGACACGACTGCAGTCACAGCCTTCAAAGTATACCCAGTGCTGCTGCCTCTGCCATGCTTAAAACTGTATTTTAAGAATTGAAAGGAGCCATCGAGAAACTTTTGCGAAGTCTGAAACTAAAATTTGTAAAAGCTTAAATCTGGATCTTCCATCTTACTCCAAAAAGAACGGCTTTTATGAGTAAATGAAATAATAACCACAAACAGTGGCAAGGCTGCCAGGGGAAAGGAGCCCTCATTTGTCAGTGCCTCCCCTGCACTGCGGTGGGAATGTAAACTAGTACAACCACTATGGGAGTCAGTGTGGAGAGTCCTCTAAAAATTAAAACTGGAAATTCCACTGGACACACCTGTTTCCCTTCTGGACATCTTACTGAAAGAGTTAAAGTTATCATATGTCAGTGGTCCATGTACATTCATATTTATAGTGGCACAGCTAATAATTTCTAAATTTTGGAAGTTGCCTACATGTCCGTCCACAGATGAATGAATAAAGAAAAGGTGCTATTATACACGATGGAGCATTACTCTGCCATAGAGAAGGATAAACTTGGGTCGTTTGTAGGAAAATGGATGCACCTCAAACCCACAATGTTAAAAGAAATACATCAGACTCACAAGCTTGAATATTGCATGGATTCTCTTACAGGTAAAACCCAAAGTGTAAGTAATTTAAATGGCCTCTAGAAGTATGTGATGCCAAAATGTCCAAGGCATTACTAGTTTACTAGAATTAGGTTACAGGTATTCCAAACTTCTGGAAGAAAAATATGAAATAAAAGAAATTGTATTCATATAGCAAATTTCAAGAGGGAGAGAAATAGAGACCTAGATGCACTCAGGTAGTGGGCATGAAAAAAATATAATTTCAATATTTTTGAAGGAGTTAAAATTCAGCAAAAAATTACTAAAATTTGGTTTCTAGCAACATACCTAAAAGAAAATAAAACAGTAACAATAGATTTGACTTCAAAACATAGTAAGTTAAAGTTTACAACATTGTTATTAGAGATGAAAGAACAACTGATCAACACGGAGTCCTCTAAGGACCCTCTGACTGTCCTGCAGGGCTCCTCAGCCTTCACAGTGCTCCAGTGTCTTAGTTACTTTCTTGTCATTGAGACACGATGAGACACCCACAAGTTAAAGGAGGAAGGGTGCATTCTAGCTCACAGCTTGTAGAGGTTTCAGTCCATAGTCAGCCAAGGCAGGGTGGCACGGCACAGGGGGAACAGTCCATGGCAGGGCAAGCAGGGGGCAGCAGACTTCCTTCTGTCCTTCCCTTTTGATTCCAGCCAGGTTAAATGCCTATTGGCTGGTGTCACCCACACTCAGGGTGGGGCTTCTGTCTTCAGTAAATTCATTCAGCCACACCCAGAACTGTGTTAAACCAATGGTGAACTAATCCAGCATCACACACCCATGATACAGTCAGCTCCTAAAAGCCCCACCTAAGAGTTCAGGAAGCGTTGAGGGGGACATCTGGGTATCAGCCATAAATAGCCAGCCTCTGCTAAGGGGTTTAGAGCGTTTGTTCATTTAATGTTCAAAGAGAGATCAGGTGCTCTCACAAGGGCTAAGTGGCTTTACAGACATTATGCAAATGTGGAAATCGAGGCTCAGGGAAGAAATGTGATTTTCCAGAGGTCATGAAGGCAGGAAGTGGCCAGGCTGGGGCAGAGGTTGGGAATGTAAGCGGGCAGCCTCCCGGGTGTACAACTGCACATCTGGGCAGATACTCCTTTACCATCAGGTCATCCTGCTCCGCAGGAGAATCAGAACATTCCCCATCTGAGGAATCACATCCCCAGGGACAAACTCATCCCTGCGGCCCCCTTTTACCTGTCTCTCCTTGTATGCTGTTGCTTTGAACCCCAACATTTCTGTAGTTCTCAGGTACATTTGTTATGATCATCTGGCTATTTTTAAGAAAAGTCCTCAGTTTCCAGTGCCATTAAAGTATCAACTCAGTTCAGAGTAGGCTTTCTCAGAAGAAAAGATGGTTGCAGAAAACCCAGTTCTTTGTCTCCCTTCATATCTGTCTCTCCTGCTGGAAAATGGTAGAAAATACCCCTTTACATTGCAGGAACCACGTGGCTGGCACACTGTCTGTTTTCCAGGCCCCTGTCCCCGTGACCGAGGTGGCTTTTGCTCCTGTGTGCCGCGGCCACTGATCCAGGCCCACCCAGAAGTGGGGGCGGTGTCATCCTCTGCGACCGTCGTCCCTGCCTCCTCTTGGGCCTAGGAAAGAAAGAATTGTGAGGGCGGCCTGTGGGCCTCCAACCATGCCTATTCCATTTGATGCATACACAGGTAGATAAAGGCTGAGGCCTAATGAGCCGTTGTTTGTTAATGCTGGGAGGCGCCCGCAGTAGGAATCCAGCCAAAGCATTGTAGTTATTTTAAGATGTCACAAATCACTGATTCTGTGATAGGGAAAGGATGCCGCTAGAGCCCAGCACTTCCCCGGGGGTCTGCAGCCACTCAGCTTGCCTTCTCTCGTTCTGTACAATCTCTCTTTCCAGTCAAAATGTCCACAGAACAGTGTGAGTCCCAGAAGATTCATTCAAAGGCTTCTGGATCCTGCAGGCTGTGGACCGGATGCTAAGGATGGCCGATGAAGAGCTCAGGATGCGGCTCCCAGCCACCTGCCACGCTCAGGCCCTCTGCTCCCCTCCCTGCCTGCTCGGGTTCGCCTTTGTTCCTCCGGGTCTCGGGTTGTCATTAGGATTGGGGGCTGAAATTCAGGATCCAGGCTTAGCATTTGCTGGTTGTGTAGTGTGGGGCAGGTAACTCACATCACAATCCTCCTCCTCCTCCTGCTTCTCCTCCTCGTCTTCCTCCTCCTCCTCCTCATTGCCTGCTTCTTTGTGACAACAGCAGTAGTGATGAAAATTTTCAAGAAAGTACATAGTGGGGATTGGTGCCCAACGAAGTGAATATATCCAGTACCACTGAATTGCTCCTTTAAACAGTGAGGACCATAATGGCAGTGGTGTCCTTTTTTTTTTTTTTTTTGTACCAGGGTTCAAACACAACCTCGTACCTGCCAGGCCAGCGCTTAGGCCACTGAGCTAAATCCTCGGCATGCAATGGTGTTCTTGAGATGATGACTTTTAACTTAATAGAGTAAGAATTTGGAGCCTCCCCGCTGGTCACTAAGCCCCACACCAACACGGAGGACAGAGGCGGAAGTAGTGGTTTAAGTTCTGGAGTCCAGTGTCTGTCTGATGGCTGCAGTGTCTGAGGGCAGCTCAAGGAGAGAGAATTCACCCTGCCTCTGCCTTTTTGTTCTGTTTCTGCGTTCAGTGGACCATGCGACACCTGCAGACATTGGTTAGGGAAGATTTCCTTTAGTGGGTTGTTCACCAGTGCTAACGCTGATCTCTCCTGGAAACAGCTGCACAGACACACCCAGAAATGCTGCGATTCCAGCTGTCCAGGTGTCCTATCCAGCTGACCTTTCATCCTTCCACATGGGAACCAGGGTGGTGGTTACAGGGTGGGGGAAGGAGTCAGGACAGAGAGAAGTAAGGATTGGCTGATAATGGACACCGGATTTCTTTGGGGGTGATGAAAATTTTCAAGAAAGTACATAGTGGGGATTGGTGCCCAATGAAGTGAATATATCCAGTACCACTGAATTGCTCCTTTAAACGGTGACTTTTATATATTTTACTACAAGTGTTTCAGAGCTCAGCGAAATTCTATGAGCCCGATTGTCATCAGCTGTTTCTCCTTTGCCTCCTTAGCTTGATGGGGCTTTGTTCTCCCCAGCTGTGGCAGGTGGGCGTAAAAGATCTCGTATTATATATATTTAGGGGGTGCCCAGAGCCAAATGAAAATGCAGGGTCTTCTGTTAAAACAATGATAAGGCATTCAAGCTGATGACGTGAATACGAAGCAAGTGCGTGGGCCTGCAGAGTGCGGGGCCCACGTGGTCCCACAAGCCCTGTGGCCCTGACGCTGGCCCTGCTCACAGACCATCACAATGTTCACCCAGGGCATCACACAGAGAACTGGACAAGCACAAACCTCATCACGGAACCAAGGGTGCTACTAAACCTGCACAACCCTGACAGTGCACCAGGCTTAAAACAAAAGCAGGAGTCACCTTCTCCAGATGCCCGGCCCAAACAACCCAGAGGTCCTCACCTGAGATTAACAGCAATGGTGATAAGAAGGAGGAGAAGAAAGGGAAGAAAATACCCATCATTTATTGACCAACTGGTATCCTACCTGGGATCAAATAAGCATTCAATCTTTTTTTATACTCCAGTAGCCTGTAAGAAAGTTATTAGTAGAATCAGAGAAGCTAAGCAAACTGCCCGGCATCCCAGAACTGGTTGGCAACGGAGCTGGAACTTCGCCACCTGCTTACAGGCGGGTACCCTCCCCTGTACATCCAGCGGGCGCCCAGTGCCTGTCCAGCTTCAAAGTGCCCAGAGCCCATGATCTTATCATGGAAGACGCACACTGATGTTATCAGATAGCACATACGTGTGAGGCTATGGGACAAGAGGCAAAAAATAGAAACAGCTCCATGGAGCAGTTCCACTCTGAGCTTCCAATCATCTCCTCATGGGACACCGGAGCCATCTCAGCTCAGCGTTGCTTGAGAAAGTGCTGTCATCACGGTCAGCCGCCCACGCCTTCCCTCTCCCAGCTCTCCCACCCCACCTGCCGAGTCTGGCACTCTCCCCTCTCCCGTGTCTCTGGAGTGCGTCTCACTCTGAGGTACTCAGGTAGAATATGGGGACTCTCAGAGTTCCATTCCTGGTCGCTCAACATTAGGCATTCAGCACGGCTTCCTCAGCTTCCTGGTCTCGAGCCACATCAGTTTTGCTTCTGCCAGTGTCTGAATCGCAGGCACCACCACCAGTGCCCGCAGGATCCTCGAGTCAGGGGTGGGGCGGGGGCGGACAGAGGCCTTTTCTCCCTGCTTCTCTCTGGTCCACAGAAGAGGGGAATCCTGGTACCGGATGCTCCTGCAGGAGGCAGTAGCAGTGCCAGCAGTGCGGGCTGGATGCAGCCTCCTCCTCCACCTGGTGGCGCCACCACTTCCTGGGCGTGGCTATGGGCCATTGCTCTCCTCCCTCCATGGCCTCCTACCATGACTGCAGCCAGGTACTCTCCCCTGTGCTTCCAACTGGTACTCAGCCTGCCTCGGCGATGAAGGACCATGGCACCAGTACTTGTGGGACAGCCTTCAGGGACGCAATCTAATCCTACCTCTTTCTTGAGTTTTGTTGTTGATTTTTCCCTGTGTGGATGCTGAGCCGTGAAAGTGCTCCAGGAAATGGAATCCACAAACTCTTCAGAGAGAAACAAACAGAACTTAGCCCTGAGCATTAGCACGTGGGCCATGGTCACAGCCACCCTCTGAGTGACCCCAGTGCCGCCGCCCAGCAGTGCTGCTCCCGGCAGTACACTCTGTCTGCCTTCCGGCTGGCCTGCTCACAGCACGAGTAGGAATTTGCAGAACTGAGCCTATGGGAGCAAAGATTTGCCTCTTGACCTTGACAGTGAGGAGGAAACTACTATCGAGATCATCCTGCTTCCCAGGCAGTCCTGACGCTTAGTCCGCGATGCTTTGTGCCATAGACGCAGGCCGAGGGCGCACTGCCAACCGGGCCAGAGAGCACGTGTGCACCATTATGTGGCACAGGACTCCATCTTTCTGTCCATAGCAGTGTCCCGTAAGACTGTAACAGAGCGGACAAATTCCCATTGCTTTGTGAGGTTGTTGCTATCAAAATGTCACAGTGCAGAATGGTTCTCGAGAATTTGCGGAGATCTGGCGTAAACGAACCCTCTGTGCAGAGTGCAGCAGATTCATGTGTGTGTGACACACTGTCCCGGATGATCTTCAGCCATGCTACTGCCGACCACTCATTTCAAATGCATATATATATAAAAGTGCACCGCGCAACAGCCTGCACCTTCCACCAACCAAAGCCTCGTGCATCTCCTGCTTACCTCGTCTCCTGACCTTGTCTTCTTCCCTTGTGCTCGGTCTAATCTGATACTGTTGTATTTATCCTAGCCCTGCAGCAGCAGGCTAGACCATACATAGACCCACACACCATGTGCCCACGTGTGTAGTGTAAGTGCACGCTGTGATGCTTGTTCAACAACAGCCACCTTATGAATTATGTCTCAGAGCGTGACCCTGTCATGTAGTGACACATAACTAAGTCTGTGCTTGATGCCTGGTCCCAGGCTCAGTTCTCAGCAGCAAGTGGCTCTTCAGAAGCAGACAGCAAGTACTCCAAGGGGGCAGTCCTACTCCCCACGGGGACACTGACTTGGAGTGAGGGCCCAATGCCGTCACCATTCGCTCTGCTCTCAGAGTGTCAGTCCATCTCGGCCCAGTGCCTGTGTCCAGGGTCCCACCTTGCAGGTGGCCCTGCAGCCTGTGCCCTCCTTGTCTGCTGGTTTGGGCTGCACTCTGTCCCCTGTCTCCCTTCCGCTGTAGCCAAGGACAACTCCCCAGCCCCCGCCTGCCCTATGGCACTGTGCCATCTGCCCATCATCCTCCCCGTCTGTACCCCCCTCGTCCTCACTCTGCCTGTCCTCCTGCTTCCGGTCTAAGCTTCTCCGTTTGTGCTTCTGAGACCTTTTATGTTACTCCAGAGCATTTCTCTCTCTGTCCGTAGCTTGGCACATCTTCCTTCATCCCTGGGCTCTGTCCCTGCTGCAGCCAAGCTCAATCTGATGTCTGTCCTCTGAGTCCATGTTCCTAAGAGCCTATTACGGTTTGGAATTGGGTCTTTCCCCCAAAGTCTCATGTGCTCAGAGGTGGGGCTTTAGACTGCGATTGGATCGTGGTGGTGCTGTGCTCATCAGTGGGTTTGCCCGTCAGTGAGCTCATAGCTGGGTGTGCTGTTAGGCAGTCGGTTACTGGGAGTGTGTCCTGGATGGACGTGCTCTCGTCCCCTCCTTGCTCTGCTTCCTGGCTGCCTTGGGGTGAGCAAACGTCCTCTGCCCTCTGCTTTTGTCACACTGTTGCTGCCCTGGAGCCAGCTGGCCATGAACTGAACCCTCTAAAACTGTAAGCAAAAATAAATCACAGTTGTGCATGGTGGGTATTGAGTCCCAATGATGGCGAAATGGCTAATGCAGAACTCCCCCTGGCTCCTAGTCTTATGGAAATAGAAGGACTTTTCCCTAATTTTTTGATGCCACCGCCAGCCTTGTCATCTCCTCATAGCTCCAGAAACTCCTAGCATGCTTGCTGATTTGCAGTGGGTCCGCCCACCAGGGGGAAAGGGAGCTGTCTGGGACTGGGTTCTCCAAGGCCTTCTCTATG
Source organism: Dasyprocta punctata (assembly GCA_004363535.1). Lineage (NCBI taxonomy): Eukaryota > Metazoa > Chordata > Mammalia > Rodentia > Dasyproctidae > Dasyprocta > Dasyprocta punctata. Next base: position 6,172 of record RJWM01017381.1, on the reverse strand, counting down.
CTTCCCCTTGCATGCAGGCCATGGGCCCCTACCCTGCCCTCTGGGCACTATTGCAGTATCGCTGTGGAACCCTGGGAGCATCACTTGCCAATGCTGGGTTAAGTGTCTACCTTAAGGGCTCTGGAACTGAGAAGAGCACTGTGGCTGAGGGGCCCAGGCAAAAGCAGGCAGAGGATTCATCAGGACGGTGCCTCCTCAAGGCATGGCTACCACTCTCCCAGGAGCACACAGCTCCACATCTCAAAGCATCTTAATCTCGGTATGATAAAGTGGAGACTTTGAGTGCATTCTTAGCACGCAGAGCTGTCTACCTGTCTTGGGGAGTGGGTGACAGGTGGTGCGGAGTGGTCAGGCCGAGTCAGATGGTATCCGTTGATGCCTGTTGAACTTGCTTTGTCCAATGTCGGGTCCTTAGAGTGGGGAAGAAGAGAAGGTGCCTCTGGGAGAGTTAAGACCAGGTATTTGAGTTTGGTGCAGTTACTCTCGGCATATGTGAACTATCAAAGAATAAAGTAAGACAGTGGAGGAAGAGACCTCGCAGGCTGAAATTCAAAGGCTGCAGCTGTAAGTCACTGAATCACCACTCCACGGACTGTCCCACATCATATGCCACTATGCTTGTGATGTAGCTTCCACTTATGCTTCCTCTGAACCCTACTAGACCTTTGATATCAACCAGAGGGACAGAGTAGGAACAGATATCCCGGTAGCCCAGAGACTATCACCTGATGTGTATTGATTCAGTTCTCTTAACAGCTCTATAACAAGGGGAATGCCATTATTCCCATGGTACAGATGAAGAAAATTGGTCCCACCAGTAAATTACAGAGCTGGGTTTGTCCATTCAGTAGGCTTTGCCATTCACCAGCCCCCAAGGCTCCTGATGGTCCATCCAGAATACAGAATAGCTTAGTCAACCAGCACAGTGCGACCTTCTGAATCAGATGGTGGGGAGCGGAACCCACATGTCAGCCGCCAGCTGGAGTTAGCACATGACACCCTGGCACACCCTCCTGGAGTGTTTCACTTGTGCCAAGTGAGTGGCTGCAAAGAGCTCAGAGGAGTTTGCTTCTCACAGCGAGTTCGCGCCTGCACCCAGGGGTCCAGAAATAACATGATTCAATCCCGAGTGCAGCTTTGCAGACAGCCCTGTTACACTCAACAGATGTCTTTTGATGCTGCAATACTTCCAACTGTTGGAGCTGAAAAAGCAATAAATAATAATGCTTTCCCATTTACATAGCAATCGAACACGCCGTATCGTAGAGTAACTTTGTTTTTTTCCATTTCAATATTTGGTGATGCCTTCTGAATTCTTGGGACATTTGCATATCATTCCCAGGATGCTCATGGAAAGCAAATATTTAGACTACATGGACATTATTCAGTTTTAGAACATATTTTTTTTTCAGGAAAATAAATGTTACTTAAAACAGATGGTGCTACTGTCTGAGACGCATAGCTCGTAAGCCTCCATAATTTATTTTTACACTCTTTGTATGGTACTATCTTTAAAGCATCCCTTATGGCAACCACAGATGTGAGTGAGGTATGGGCCATCTTTTCTTTCTTTTTTCCCCACTGCAGCTATGTACAGAAGTAAGCTAATCCCAGACAAATACCCTTTATTTAAAAAGAAATTCCACAGCTCCAAAACCACTGCAACAAAACCCAAAGAGCTGCCTTAGATTGTGCTGCGTCAAATAGTGCACCAAGCTGTACGATGCTGCAGAGAAGCGGCCGTTCTTTTCACATCGGGACAAACTTTTTGTTTTTCTGAAATTTTTGATATGGCCTTGGCTATGATTTATGAGAGTTCTGCCATTTCTGGGTTTGTCAGCATTAACTGAAGGGAAGGATTCCAATGAGATGCCCAGGTTTTGTGGTGTAAACTCGAGTACATTTCAAAATCTGTGAGCTTTATTCAGTCTGGTCAGGATGTGTTTTGGGGGAGGACCATGGGGGTGGCATCATCATGAAGAGCTGGAGCTCAAGCCCTGGAAACCTGCTAAGAATTCAGTTGCTTGAGTCAACCTCCTGCCATACAAGCAAGGTAAGCAAGGTTCTGTACTTCATAGCGAAGAGTTGCATTTAATTTAATTTAACTTCCCTGATTATTGAAAAATGGTTACAGGAAGATTAAGCTATAAAAGTAATGGCATTAGCAAGTAGCAAAGGGATGTGGCCATCTATCAATCTGTAGGGCACTGGGCATTTCGACTCTGCTCCCTTTGACTTTATTATTAATAATAATGACTAATCATAGCCACTTTCGGGGCAGCTCCTATTTCAGAATTCCGAGGCACTGTGCTGAGATTAACCTGTTCGCTGGCTTTGCGTTGCAAGCCTGAAGTTCGAGGTAAGCGGGTTGCTGAGGCCAGGCGTGAGGGCCACTGAGGGAGGGAGGTGGCTCGCAGGTGACTGTCGCACCTCTGGTTCTATGGGTGCTGGCCCCAGGGGAGCTGGAGCTCTGAGCAGGCTGTCCACGGGAGGGGAGAGGGTTGGAGGCTTTGGTTCTCAGCCCAGCTCCCTCCCCGCCTAAGTCTCTGCTGGCTCCTCCAAGGTGGGGTGAAGGATGGAGGGAGACGGAGACACGAGGGTGAGCAGAGCTGAGGAGAACCAAGGATGGCTTTCAGTATATTAACGCCACTCCTGACTTGCAGGAGGGACAACTTGGGGCTGGCTTTGCTCGTGTGGCATCTGGGAGATGAAAGGAGAAGCAGCAGAGATTCGCCGAGCAGACTTTCGCTCACTCTCTGAGAGGCGTTTGGTATCATGGTAGAGCCATGTATAAGTGACCAGGGCCCTGGCCTCAACTTACACAACTGAGTTTGGTTATAGAAGAAAAATATGATGAAATTCTTTGTGGGAAGGGAGGTGTTATAAAGAGTTCTGTGGATCCAAAGAGGGTGGACCCTTATTGGGTCCATCCATCCAGCCATCCATCCATCCATCCATCCATCCATTACTTTGTTCATCCAAAAAATTTAATTGAACATCACCTGTGTGCTCAAGCTTGTTCCTGACACTGGGCTTAGGGCAGAAGGAAACAGGCCCCCCAACTTGCTTGCCTTCCACAAGGGAGGTGGTGGCTAGGAGGGAACATGTATAGATGGGGGCCATTGGACTCTGGCCCCTGAGGATGTTCCTCCTGCTGCGGGGAGCATGACAGGCTGGAGCCTGAGGCTGTGCCTTACATTCCGCCCCTGTATTTGCACCAGGTCAAGGGCCTGGGCGGCAGGGGTCTGAGGTAAGCCCTCCTGGACGCCCCAGCCGCTCCGCTGGAATTGTCCCAATCCTCCAGGCAGCCTCAGCTCTCCTCAGCCCGCTTCCCTGCACCAGAGTCGGAGCCGCATCACCTTGAGCCTTTCTCTACCTTTTAGCTCTCCCTTTCATTTCTTTTACAGACCTCTCCCTTATTAAAACCCAGCATGGTGAACCTCGTCCGGGAGTCTGCTACTAAGAGAACCCGGATGAAGGCCGCCATTTTGTAGGACAGAGAAAGAGAAAGATGAGGTGCCAGGGCCTTGGGGAGCTAGCCATTGGAACAGCTGAAGCAGGTGAGCTCTCAGCAGAGGGCAGGATTGCGGCAGTGCAGATGTGGCTGAGGGCAGAGCCAAGTGTGGCTGGAGCAGAGCTAGCAGCTAGGGGAAGGAAGATCAGCCACAGGGACCAAGAGGCCACCATGGACCAGGCCTGCGATGGCTTCGGACCATGCCAAGGAGCCCGGATCCCACACAATGGAGATGGAAGTCACTGGAAGGCATAGAGAGTGGTGACATCATGACAATCGCACTGCTTAGCAAGGCTCCTGGCCCCGGCTGCTGGCTGAGAATGACCTGTGTGCAAGGGGAGGTGGAGGATAAGTGGGGAAACCGGAAAGCTGCAGACGGATGCACACATCCAACTCGGGCTGGGGGTAACAAGGAGATACGATGCATGGGCTGGGTGTCCCCATGCAGGGTCACCTTCCTGGGGGAGGCCATGGAGCAGCTTGTAGAGCAGCGGCAGGGGCAGCAGATGCCCACAGAGCACTGGGGATCCTGTGTCTCTGTCAGCACTGGTGACGGAGGGCACTGAAGACAGCTCAGCCTGGCTCATTTTGTGTCAACTTGACTGGGCCAGGCAGCGCCCAGATCCTGGGGTAAACGAGGCTTCAGGTGTGTCTGTGACAGTGTTTGGATGCAATTAGCATTTGAACTGGTGGGCTGAGTGGAGCAGAGGTTCCTCTCCAATGTGGGTGGGCATGACCCCTTCCAGCGATGGCCCCCAGAGAATTGAAAACAGAGCAAGAGAGAATTCTCCAAGTGTGTTCAAGCTGGGGCACTGGTCATCACGTGCCTTCAAATTTAGACTCAGGCTGGAACTTACACCATTGGCTCTGCTGGGTCTCCAGTCTGCTGGCAGCTCATGGACTTCTCAAGTTCCATAGTTACACAAGCCTGTTGCTTACTGTAATATGCCTGACTCAGTTTCTCTGAAGAGCCCAGACTAACACACAGCTCTGTTCCTCTTCATGAATTTTATTAAGTCACTAAAATGCCACAGAATTCCACTCTCCATTTCCACGAGTATTCTAGATAGAAGGAGAACCATGCAATATTCATCCTTCTGTGACCCTCTTCTGACACTCGCCATGACGTTCTGCAGCTTTGTTCATGTGTCTGCTGGACGGGATTCATTGCTGGGTCAGGAAGTACAGGTCCTTTTGCTTATAGACGTGAGACCCAGGTGCAAGATCGTAGCTCGTGCCTGTGGCAGTCGCTTCTATACTCCATGCAGTTGCATGGATCAGAATTTCCCTCTTTAGAAAGGCTGAGCACTGGGCACTCCATGGCCGGACGCCATGTTTTCTTTGTCCACTCGTCTGTCAGTGGGTAGCGGAGTGGTTCCACCTCCGGCGGCTGTGAACCGAGTAGTGTGCAGCAGGCCTGGGTGTCCAGGTGGTCCTTCCGGACCCTGACTCTGTTCTCCTGTGTTCTTCCAGGTAGAGCCGTTGGATCGCATGGCAATCCCATTGTCTCATCTTCGGAAGAACTGCCACACTGCTTCCCGCAGCTGTTGTCCCACTTTACGTCCCCACCAGCTGCGTACAAGGGTTTTCAATTCCCCCGCGTCCTCGGCAGCATCGTCACCTGTATAGTGATTACACTAACATTGTGGTTTTATATTAACCCTAAGTGAATAATGAATTGAATAATGAAGTTCCAGAAATTAAAAAAAACAACACTGTTTAAATACTAGAAGAAGAGAGAAGTGCACACATCTTGAATGTATCATTGGATGAGCGCCCACACACGCAGAAATCTACGTCAGGCAGCTCTGCTCACATCCAGAAATTCCCCTCCTGCCTCTCGCAGTCCACCCACCCCTTCCTTGCCGTTTCTTTGTTTATTTTTTTTACTATAATTTTATGTGTTCTAGAACAGACAAATAGAAAAACACAGTATTTGCTCTTTGGTGAAGTCTTTCTTTTTTCTTTTCTTTTTTTCTTTTTTCTTTTCTTTTCTTTCTTTCTTTCTTTTTTTTTTTTTTTTTTTTTTTTTTTTTTTTTTTTTTTTTTTTTTTTTTTTTTTTTTTTTTTTTTTTTTTTTTTTTTTTTTTTTTTTTTTTTTTTTTTTGAGACTCATCCAGGTTACAGCATGTACCAGCCTGAATTCATGCTTTACTTTTGTGTAGTTTTCCATTGAGAAATATACAAGCATCTGGTGATGAACCTCTGGGATGTTTCTGATTTTTTATTGCAAGAATAAGTGTGCGCGCATCCACTGTGCCTTTCCGTGAATGTGTGTGTGCGTTGCTTGTGTAAGGAAGCTCAGGAGCGTTTACCTTTTATGAGAAAATGCCAAGGTCACACACTCGCACCACTCCGAACTCCAGCCACCACCGTGTGCGAGTTCTCGCTGCTCCAGGTCCTTCAACTTTTCATGGCCTCCGTCTGCGTTGATGTTGATATCAACATGAGAACTCGTGATGTCGAAGCTGTGTGTTTATTGATCATTCATAGACCTTCATTTGTGATGTTTTATTCCAAGATTTTTTTCTCTTTTTAACTGGGTTGGGATTTTTTCCTTATTTTACTGCTGCTCTTACAGGAGATCTTCATAAGGTCTGTAATTTCCTTACCTGACTCTGATTTACTTACTTGGTTTATTAATTGAGTCTTTTTATG
>RJWM01017380.1:0-43015 GCA_004363535.1 Dasyprocta punctata | reverse complement strand
AACATTAGGATGTTAATCTAAGTTGATTTTAGGTTCAATTTTAAACTGCATTTCCTGGAGTCATATATTCTCTCCTTTTGAAAATCATACTTTGTTTTTCTTTTTTTTTTTTTTTTTTTTTTTTGCGGCACCGAGGATTGAACTCACAACCTCGCACTTGCCAGGGCAGGCGCTTAAGGCACTGAGCCAAACTCCCGGCCCTGGTTTTTTGAGGCAGGGTCGCACTATGTAGTTCAGGCCAGCCTTGCACTCACGTTGTAGCCCAAGCCGGCCTCGAACTCACAACGCTCCGCCTACCTCAGCCTCCCGAGTGCTGGGATTAAAGGTGTGCGCCACCACGCCTGGCTTCATACTTTATTTTTCAACTCAAGTCATACTTCAATTTCATAAAATCAGATTATGTGTGTGTTTGTATGTGTATTTTAACTTCCCCTTTATCTAATTTCTTACTTGCCAAATGGTTTCAGATTTTTTTTGAATTTTAATTTCTGATTCTCTGAATACCTCTGACATGCTTTTTGCTCCCTACATATATATGTATTCCCTTTAATGTCACTGAGCAGTTCTGAACTAAAATCTTTTTTCTCTGATAGGTTTCTGTCTGGGTTATCACATGGTTGATCTCCAGGAATGTCTTTTTACTTGCAGACTGCTTTTTTTGTTTTTTTGTTTGTTTACTACTTTTAAAAAATTATTTGCTAGACATTATGATTGCTTTTGGAAGAGACCATGCATTATATTTCTCAGAAATGTACTGTTTTTTATTTGTTTGTTTGTTTATTCAATGGTCTTAGCAGGCAATTAACTTAGACTCACCATCAGCTGAAGGTTCAAATCTCAGTTGAGTTCTTTCATTCTCAACTAGAATCCATGTTGTCTTCTTCAGTACTACCTTGGAATCGTGTAGTAATTTAGGCAGCATATGTTCAAAGAGATATTCAAGTCCCTGATCTCTTTTCTTTTTAGATTTTTGCTTTGGTTTCACTATTTAGTTTTCATTCTCATATTTTGTTTTCATCATGAGTCTTCTAGTTTCTCAAGCTAGAAAGTTTTCTATCAGAATTTTACATATCTAATACAAGACCTGTTCTTTCCTACAAGAAAAGATCTTTTATTAAACTCACTATGTTGAGTCATTTTGGACAAATTCAATCTTGTTGATTTTAATGAAAGTGTAGAATATGACCTGTACCACAAATTTGAAATTCTCTTTCAAACATTAAGGCTGATAATCCAAGAGATTAAAGATGTTTATCTGCAAATTAGTTAAAAGCAAAAGTGTACTGTACTATTGCTGGTACAAAATACCTGACTTTACAATTTAATGGAGGAGGGGTTTATTTTGACTGACAGTTTCAGAGGATTAATCCATGCTTTGCTGCGCTGAAGGCAGGAAAGATAAAGTTGCTCTTTTCCTGGCAGCAGGGAAGCAGAGCAAGGCAACTATACTAGAGTGGAAGGGACAAAATACCATAGATAATACCCAAGGCCAGGCTTCCTGTACCTACTTAGACATACCCAGGTCTATGTTTTACTATTTTGCCAGGTAGCTCTCAAACATACACAGTTGAGAATCTAATTTATGGTCATAGCTGGCAAAACATGGAAGCACCTGAAATACCAAATTTAGTGCAAGCTAAATGTAATTGTGTTGCTAGAAAACACAACTGTGTTATATGTTCAAACTAAATTAGCTCTAAGAAGAAAATACAGCAACTGAAAGAGAAACTGATATGGAGATATTTCCAGACTTACAGTATTTCATCTTAATAATTTTTCCACTTTGTCATAGTTTGAAAGGGATTCACATTCAGTAGAACCTATATTGTGAATTGTGATCTGTTACTGGACTAAGAATATTCATCATGAATGTCGCTGTTGATGCTAAGCAGCAACATCTAGCAAGGCACAGTCCCCAGGGACCTTGTGATCATAGGGAAAAAGGCACTGAATGGCTACTTTGTACTGTGTTCCTATTCTTTGATGTTCTGTAGGTCAAGGGTTTTCAAGGCATGTGTGAATAAGACATTCTCAATTTGAAATAAACTTACTGGAAAGTAATGCCATAGTAAGTTCAGGAGCATCTGCAGATACAGGAATATCCTCTAAGAGAGTGTTGGCAGTAGGAGCAAAAAAAAAAAAGAAAAAAGAAAAAAAGAAAGAAAGCAAAAGAAAAAAAGGGAAGCGGATGAAAAATAATTCCACCCACTAACTGAATGTGAATGGTGGCTCTTTCTCTATGACTCAAAGACAATCAATCATAACATGATTCTTACTGAATACTATTAGCCAAACCCAGCTTCTTTACCTTACTCTTCCTTTGAAATCACAGGTCACATGGTGTTATTCTAAGTTACTGAGTAAAAGGCATCATGTGTCCTTAGAAGTGTTTCTGATCAAGCTGGGGAATTTCATGCTGAGATTTGCTATAGATAAAATTTAAGGATCAGGACAAGGCAAAGGATGAGAGTGAGTTATGAAAACTTTAATATCACTCCAAACTTAAGGAACTATAATCTAAATAGTTTATTTATTTAGTAGTACTAAGGAGAGGCATTCTGCTTCTTTTTTTTAACATAGGTTCTCAAAAGTAAAATTGAGACAGGTATAAATTACTAAGGTCGATAATTAACAATACATTATTTAATAAAAATATCTTTTAAATAGAAAATATTAGATTGAAATATTTAAGTACAGCTATATATTATTACAGAAAATAGATACTCAATATTAGGAGCTTCAGAATCTCTTCTGCTCAGTAGTACATTTTCGGACCTGAGGTTGGCTTTGCCCTCTGGTTGCTGACACCTTCATCAAAAGTCCACTCAGAGTGTGGAACACTCATTCTTTCTCAGACTTTTCTTACTGTTGCACTGTTGGCTCAGTTGCAAGGTGTTTCTTCTCCTGGGGCTACAGCAACTTTCTTCAGCTCCAATTATATTTTTCCTCTCTGAAGTTGCTTCGGGCTGGGACCCATACTTCCCTGATCGCAGAATGCCAGGCAAGGAATCCTTTCCTTAATCCCTCCCTAGGGCAGGCTGAGGCCCACAGTTTAATTTAAATCCTGTAAACTATAATCATTGGAAGCTGCAGGGGGCCGAGACAATTTGTTAAATCTGCATACCTGTGAAACCAAAATGGTTGAATTATAAATGTCAAATTCCAAACAAGAATGATTCCTTTTATGCTGTTGGGAATGAAACCTCAAATACCAATAACACCCACCAAAGAGAAGATACACTTGGGATGGAGAAAACTAACTTTTTAAATAACTAGAAAAATAGAAGAAATAAAGAAAATGAGGTCCAATTGGCCTGTGTCTAAACCTGTCACACACAAACACACAGTGCACTAAGTGACACATGCATGTAACTTACTGATTTAAATTACAGTTTACTTTCAGACTGGTAACTTTTCACAAGCAACTTGTATTTCATATTTTTTTTCTTTTGGAAATAATTAATGGTGTATAATTTATAAAGATTTTTTCCCAAAAAAATTCTAAGAAAATATATGGAAAGAGCCAAAATAGCTGAGAGACTTGTTTTAAGAAAGAATGACCTTCAGCAAAATAGTCACTTAAGAGAGAACAACAGTCTGAAATGAAAGTTGGTATTGAAAACTGAGCAAAAAAGAGGACCAGGAATTTAACTTAGTGGTGTAAGCACCTGCCTAGCAAGCTTGAGGTTGTGAGTTTGATTCCTGGTACCAAAAAATAAATAAAAAAATAAAAATAAAAACACTAAGCAGAGGAGACATAGTATCCTGGTACATGGTATCTAAAATGCAGGACTGTAGAAGCAACTTAGTTTTGTGTGTCTAGTGTACTCTGCAAAGTTACAAATCAATTAACTGAAGGACAAGGATTGAACAACAGACAAACCCACTTAGAAAGAGGATTCAATAAGGAAAGAGATTTTAGGGTCTTTTGATGGGTGTGGGCGACCTGAACAGAAATAGTCATTTGAGGAAACCAAAGTCCTAAACCATTGTCTGAAATATAGACTCACTTTCTTGGCTTTGAATGTGTGTGGCATGCATTAAACATTTTCTCTCTCATAGACTGCCAAGATTCTTTCAATTTATGCTGCATTGAAGAGTAACTTGGATTTACTGCAAAAGAAAAAAACTGTGAACAAAGTTCTATACAATTTTGTATGCAAGTTTCACGTTAGTGAACATGGTTTAGAAAAGAGAAGTAATCTCTAGGATTCCTCTTAAAAACAGAGAAGTTCCAAAAGTCAAGACCTGATAAATGTTTACCAAGGATTTTTGGCATGCTTGTGACTTCAGTGGAGGTATGATAAAATAAATTTGCCAAAAGACACACTGAAATAAAGTAGCTATTACAAGAGTGTTATATGATAAATTGATACCACATTCTAATATCACTACATATTTTCTCAAATAAAATGTCTTTGGCAAACAAAATTCAAATGCATGTAATAGGTATTATCTGACTGTGAGGATAGTTTCTGAAAAAAAAAATGAACTTTTAAAGCTCTACTATTGACGTAAACAAGTTTATTGATTTCTCTTACATACTGTATACTTTTACTGATATGACAGACATTTGGGTGAAAGAACTGTCATTAACTGGTGACAAAGTAGCATATATTTTGGAAATTCTTTTCTTTTCTTTCTTTTTTTTTTTTTTTGGTTCTGTTTTTTTCTGAGGGTTCCCAATACGAAACTAATTCTGCTTGTTCTTTTTCAAATGTTCTGCTGCTTGAAGATTTTGACAAACTGTGTAATGAAGGGTTTAGGCCCTAATAATGAATGTCACAATCCAAACAATAAGATCCAGCAAACTATTTGAAGTGATGTAGTGAATGCTGACTTTGTACAGAGCACACACAGAGTCTGACTGGTCTGAATAATTACCAGCATTTGGCGGAGATACAGTATGCACGGGGCTCTGCAAGGGCACCTGCTGAGACTTAGCATTATTTTGAAAAATAAGGGTTTTTCTAAGAATGAATGCTTTACAGTAAGTAATTGAATGCAGGCATCTTTTCATTTCTTCATGTACTTGAGAATCTCCTTATTTGATGGTTTTGTTCTGCCAGCCATGTATATTTTAAGATGTGCTCATTACTCTCAGTATTATATTTTTGATCCCTTTAATGAAGAATCAGTGGTAGACACTTTAGAAGATCCATTCGCAAAAGACTAAAATTATGTACTTGTTATTAAATTTACATATCACATACAGGTGTGTGTTATGCAATATTAAGTGTTGCACTGATTGTGGAAGTGTTTACAGTATTCTTTTCTATGGTTTTGATTATCTGCTTTTTGTTTTCCATAAGCTGACTGTGTCCTGAGTATAGTCGCATTCTACATATGGAAAATACGTAGTTGAAATGGCTAGATAAGCAATGGGGTCATCCTTACATTTCTGGAAGAAACTATTTTTTTCTCCATTACATTAAAAGATAAAGAAGTCCACAAAAATATTTTCTATAGCTTTAAATATATCAAGCATGTGGATTCAGAAACAGAAATTTCATGAGAATACCCCAGGAACTGTCCCTGATGAGTTATTGTTGGACATTTTGAATAAATTTGACCACTGGAATCTTTCAGAAATAGCAATCTACCTGGATTTCAAGAAAATGTGACTTCTATGTCCCCCAAAGCATGATTCATTTTTAATTACCTTTCCTCATCTGAAACAAGAGGACATAAAGTTGGCACGTTATGCTATTCATATGGTGGTGACTAGGTCAGGTCTAGGTCTTTTAGAAGTTTTCAGATAATGTTTACAAATGCAGCAGCTCCATCTTTGATGAGACAATGCAGAGATAATGCTTGGTAGTATCATTAACAAACAGATAGAGGGTAATTCTTACTTTTAAAGGTTACTATTTCATGTTATACTCTTCCTTTGAATTGTTTTTTATTTTACTAATTATCCTTTCCACTTCCAAATTTTGAAATTTTGAGATGATAGGATTTATTCTTTTTGCTTTCTCATGAAGAAAGGAAATTGGTTCTCTCAGTTGGAAATGTCAGGTTGCCATAGGCAAAATTTTCCCCCTTATTGAACATGAAAGTTTAGCTGTTCTTCACTAAAAAACTGTTATTATTTATGCTAACACAATACAGTAAAAATTATTAGCTGGAAATCTCCTTTAATGTCACAGTTTTGCATTTCATTGGCACTGATACTCTCTCTGAAAACACTGGCAAAATACATGTGTGTTTTAAATAACCACTGTGTATTAGTTTCTAGATTTCTCAAAAATAAAAGTGTGCTCTTCTACATACAGAAAATAAGTTAGTGTTTTATTTAATCTGAACTACTAGTCATCATCACAATGGAAACTTTTTGTTTGATTGTTTGCTTTGTTTTGGTGCTAGGAATAGAACCAAGGGCCTTAGTTCATGCAAGGCAAGATCTCTACTAATGAGTGACATTCCCAGCTCTGAAACTTCTTATCTTTTTCTTTAAGAGCACAATATATTTATTGTGAGAAAGAAAGCTTCTGTCTGAGAGAGAGAGACACAAAAGGAATCACTAGTGGATTGCCAAAGACTGTCTTTTCTAGGGACAAGTTAACTAAAAAGCAAATTTAGGTGTTAAAACAAACCTTTGGTTTATTTGTAGAATATCAAGACTTGAGTTTATAGCCTTAAAAATAAAACTACCTTACACATAGTATCTCCCAGTAAGTTCTTTGTCGAAGGGATTAAAGAAGGACAGAATCTTAGACTGACAAGAAACTAATATGGCACTACTCATTTCTTATTAATTCTTGTAATAGAAAAAATATATACATAAAATGAATGTGGTAAATTTTGACAATTTCCATGAACATTCAATAATTGCACTTATATAATGAGTCCTACGTGCCAGGTAATTTTTAACTATATTCACTTAATTACATTAGACCCTCACTTTCATGAAACTCATTTAAAAGGCAGAGAACATGCAGAATGCAAAAACTAAGTAGGACTATGTGACACGGTTTGCTTGAGTTTTAAACAAGTATCTATCATCATTGTTCAGGTATGGAATCATTATGTATGTCCCAGCGCCTCTTAGGAGACATACAAAATTCAAATAGGCATATAAAAAAGAGACTTTGATTTTACAAATGCTCACCATTATCTGAATTAAAAGAAACTAGTTTGAATAATGGTATGACCTGTAAAATCTCTACTTTTAAAAGATGATATTCAATAAGAACAAATATATAGGAATACACTGAATTTTCACACATCCAAATGCATCTAGTTTGGCTTAATTTCATTTCACAATTTATCAATGAACAGAAAGATTTTAAATATAATATTCATTGCATAAATAATGGTAATTCTAATATTATTTACCGAAAAACAATTGGAAGCAGATATTTACATGAGCATATGCAAGCATATTTTTTGTATTTTTTTATTGTAGGTATTTATTTTACTGGAGAGTGCTTGATATACATTACTTTGAGTGAAATATATATGCAAGATACAGTATTCCTTTCTTATTAATTATAGTATATAAAACAAATTATCTACATTCTCCCATATAGAAAGCTTTTTAGAAAAAGTATATTTTAGCCATAAATGATATTGAACAATTATTAAAAAGAGCAAGGAAAAGAAATGAGATTTGCAACTTTGGAAATATACATATTCATAAAGCATTGTTAAAGATTACTACTATAATATATGCCATGTAATATAGACTATAATCGTATATCAACATATTTGTTATATATATATTCACATACCATCTGTGTATCATTTACTTACATTAAAATATACATAAACTACATTCAGTGATAAGTACATATAAACATATTTATTGTTTTATATTCTAAATGAAATTAATAATGCAAAAACACCTTAAGTGATTGATTTGCAATATTTACTATTTTTATTGAACGAAAATGCATAAAAGTCTATATGAAATAATACAAGTAAATATATTTGAATCAAACTGGAAAGATATTTTACCAATATGCACAAATTTCAAATAATATATTCAGTTCTCACACATAGATTTGGATTTGAATGAAGTTCTCTGTACAAACATGTAAGAAGTATTACTGTCTAGAAAAAGAGGAAAATAGATACAATTTATTTTTGTATACATATACTTCTGAAAAACAAAGTTTGCAAAGAAAGGGTTGGTGATTTCACTGAATAATGCAACTGAATGTGCTATAGCAGTCAAGAGAGAGTTATTCTAAAATCTAGAGGGAAACCACTAATGAACAACACAGGAGTTAGTTCTTGCCTGTACATACTCACAAATAAAATATGTGCCTCTAAATATGAATTACTAATTTTCATAGTTCATAAATACTTATATATATATACGTATACTTATATTTGTATATATGCCAATGATTTTATGCTCATATGTGTAAATGAATTTATAAATGTATATTACATATATATCCAAAACTATTAAACTGAAAAATCTACCTTTACACACATGCAGTGAATACATGCTTTTGCCATAAAATTCTATAGTCTGCAAGTGAAAATAGATATTCTTTCTAGAGCATTATATTGTTAATTTAATTCATGGCAATATTCTATTATCATTAGTAGCATTTAATTTTCAAATGTGTAACAATATATATTATTTGTGAAAATATACATGCTGTATTTACAGTTCAAGATACTTTTGATAATCGAAAATAACTTCTAGAACAAATTTTAATGAGAGTTTTACTTGTGAAAATGAGTTTTTTAAACGAATATTAATATAAATGAATAAATAAATAAATGTCATTGTAGACAGTATAGGGCCTTGTATAAAAACATGTATACTAAGTAGAAAATATTAAGTTGTGAGTCAATGTGTCTTCATTTATTTCTTTCTAATTTTCCAGATATTTTTGATAGATACACAATATCAAATGTGTCAACAGGTTTCATATACTAAATACTTGTTTTAAATCCCTACTTGACTTCAGGGATCCTTAACAGTCTAAGGGGTTTGGCGTCAGGATATGTCTCTGAATTTCACACTGGCTGTTTTATATCTTCCTCAGTTTCATGGCTTCTCATCTTTTGGTCCAATCTCAGCTGAGTTCTCTACTCTTCTCAAGGAAGAGTTGGGAAACAGAAAAACATACAGATGTTTGCCACTTTTTGAAGTCTTTGGAAAATGTGAGAAACTATGAAATAGCCTCTCAAATGGTCTACCTGCAACGCACCACCACTCCTGGACACGCTCTTGTGAGACCCAGTACCTATAAAGACGCCAAAGGAAGGAGAGATCCATGTGGCTTCCATTTTCAGAACTCCTCGGCATTTTCATCACTACCATACACATCCAGGTCTGAATATGACCGAGCAAGAGCAGAGGTTTGCTCCAAGATCCCCTGAACTCTTATCGTTCTCCTGCTTATTCTTTCTTTCTGCCCTTATACAATGTTAATGTTTTCCCATTTGATTTTTTGTAAAGAATTGCTCATAATTTGTATCAGTTTTTTCAGCTAATATTTTTAGTGTGGCAGTTAGCATTATTTTAACATCTTTTAAAATAGAGATTTATATTGTTACTCTCTTACTAGTCTGTTTTGAAACTTTGTTTTATGTTATCTTTGTTTTATTCTTTAAAATAAAAAGAATTAAAATTTACACAGAATTCAAAGGAAAACTTTTGTCTGTTTCAATAATTTATATTAGATGAAATAAAGAGGTCATATAACAATAACATTTGTTAAACTCCATACAGATAAAATTGTATCAGTGTATTATCTTTTTAACTGATGTATTCACTTCCAAGTGAATATTCTTTTATAATTTTCAAATTCCATTCAAATATATTTTGTCCCCAAATTTTTTTCAGTTGTAGCCAGCCACTAATTTTATACCATTACTGAAATTAATTTGCAAACTACATATTCAAAAGCACTTTTAATTCTTTTAGTTTTCTCTTTGGAATTGCATATTTTTAAATTTTTAATCTTATTGATATTTCAAGTTCTGCCTCATTTCTTTCCTATTTTCTGCAATTTTTCTAGTGCTTTTCAATCTCTACTTCAATAAAATGAGGCTTCATATTTATTTGTATTTTTCCCCTTCATGTAGTCTCACAGGTTTTGATTCTATAGTTGAAATGTAGTTTAATTGGTTTATAATGTTTCTTTTTTTTACATTTTTAACTCAACTACATTCAAATTATTTATTAGAATAACATATTAATTTTAAGATATTGTGAATTTATCTTCTGTGTGTAAAATTCAGTTACTATGCTTTATTTTCAGTCCAGAATGCATTTCATATAGTTTTTTGTTTGTTTCTTTAAATTTTAGTTTAGCTTAGTTCAAGGACTAAGATATTTTAGAGATTTTGAAACTACGATCCTTTTTAATGGAGCTATGCAATTATAATAATTATGATAGCATATGAGAATTGGCAGTTTTAGACAGTGAAAACAGAGTATACAATTTCACATCAGTAACAAATACACTTTTAGAAGATACCATACATACCATATAGCACAAAAATGCACTAAAATTGTTTTTTATCTGAAATTCAAGTTCAGTTATATGTCCTATATTGGATTGGTTAGAATTGACAACAATACTATAGTTATAAAATATCAGTTAACTTTCTAACTGTATTAACAAAAATTAGATAGATGTATACATCATTAAAATTTGAATGCCCCCCCTAAATAGCATCTCTTTTACATATCCAAATTGTGACAATACTGCAAAGTGAGAGAAAGAGTCAACCAACAGATCAGAAATCAGTTTCCTCCCAAACAAAAACTGGCATAAAGACAGGACATGAGAGCCAAAATAGTCACCCACATTCCCCAGTCCCCCTGTCTAGCCTGGAAAATTGATTATTTAAACAATTATTAGGGTCTTCAGATTCATTTACCCAGATAGTTATTGACTAATTAAGTTGCTACAAAGAAAAAGAGATAGATTTACAATTTCTTACACTCATAGTATTTGAAATTAAAAAAAATAAAAAGATTATTTGCACTTCAACAAGGTAATAGGCCTATGTGGAGAAAAGCACAAAGCAACTCAGCCACTCAAG
The DNA here is from genome assembly GCA_004363535.1 of Dasyprocta punctata. Taxonomy (NCBI): domain Eukaryota; kingdom Metazoa; phylum Chordata; class Mammalia; order Rodentia; family Dasyproctidae; genus Dasyprocta; species Dasyprocta punctata. Next base: position 31,996 of record RJWM01017380.1, on the reverse strand, counting down.
GATATTTCCTGGTGAAAGTCTTAGGTGTGGGTATCTTAAGAGCTACAAAATAAGCAAAAACACACTTTCATTTTATTTTTCAAACAAATCTTATTGTAGTCTACTTCTTTCTTAGGTGTGATTTTCCTATTTAGCTTAAAGTTGTTGTAGTAATTTTATTAATATGAGTGTTGATGAAAATGATGAGGTTGCAGAAACGGCAGAGGCAAACTCATTACAATATTCTGTTTATAATCTCATATCATTTCATCATACTTGATGTGAATTGTTTATATTGTACTATCATTTCATTCATTCTTACGATCGCTAATGTAATTCTATTTTACTACAAATGAAGTTAGTTTGAATAACTGCTCTTTGTTTAACTGAGTATATAGAAAGATTTTTAATATGTTAAGAAAATTATAGATAAATAGATAAATATTAAAATATGTTCATGGAAGTCTCCAGTAAGTTACTTCTATTACATAATAAGACATTTATCAAATGTTCCTGTAGAAGTTATTAATGTTTCAGACAAGAAAAAACAGAACAAAAAAGATATAGTATATCATCAGTTGCTTGAAACTGTAAATGTATTCGATTATTGTTTTTTGTTAAAAAGCACTCTTCCTACTTCTATAAAAAATAAAACCAAATTTCATAACAAAATAATTGGAAAAGAGCAATAATTGGTACATTGTATATTGTAATCTTAAAAGGAATGTTCAAACTATTTCTCAGAGTACAAGTCATAGACTAAAAATATTCTTTTCTAAAGGAGAAACAAACAGATCATAGCACAAAGTTTTCTTTTCAATAACTAAGAGAAACCAGCAGTACAAATGAAACAAACTGTCATATATATATTGAAATATTTTGTAACAATGTGGTAGAAGATTTGGGGAATTATTTAAAGTTCTCCCTGCTTTCTATTTAATGAACTTTTATTTTGCTCATTACTTGCATATATATTTTCAGTCTTATAAGACAAAACATACAATAGTTAAGCTTCTGTGTCTGACTTATTTTACTTAATATTATGTTCTCAAGTTGCATCCATTAGCCTATGAATGACTCAAATTTACCTTTATTCATGACACAGTAGCATTCTATTGAATATAAATGTCACATTTTCTTTATCCATTCATCTATTAGAGAACAAATATGATGCTTTTGTGATCTAGATATTATAAATTGTTACTATAAACATGGGTATGTATGTATCCCTATAATATGATTATTTTAACTCTTCTGGAAAGATACCTAAGGGAGATAACTGGGTCAAATGGAATTTCTATATCTTGTTTTTATTTTTTTATTTTTATTTTTTGAGAAGTTTCCACACAGATTTCCATAGTGGGTGCACTAGTTAACTTCCAACAATGCAGAAGAGTATCTGTATCCACACATTCTTGCCAGCATTTGATTTTTTTAGATTTTTTTTATCATAGTCATTCTTTCCTGGGAAGATGGTATCTCAGTGTAGTTTTAATATGCATTTCTGTAATCGGTTGCAATTTGAACTTTTTTTCAAGTATTTATTTACTATTTTTAGTTCTTTGTGACGTGTCTATTCATCTCAGTTGTCCATTTTTATCAGTCTTTTATTTTAAAGAATCTAATGAATTTTAGTTTTTATATATATTCTAGACATTACTGAGGAATAGCTGGCAATGATTTAAGAAGAAAATGTAAGCCGGGGGTGGTGGCTCATGCCTGTAATCGCACACTGCTGCAACTGAGGCAGGAGGATCACCAAAAATTCCAGGCCAATTTGGATTGCTACATATTGAGTTTAAGGCCAGCCTGAATTACACAGTGAGGCCCTGTCTCAAACAAAAACCTGATATGAACAATGTATTTGTGACACTGAAGTAAGGAAAAAAAAAAAACAATGGAACTCAGCATTACACAAAAAATACTTTGGGTTTGATGCCTTTCTCTGACAATAGATGCTATTATCTGGATAGTCATGGCACATGCATTAAAAGTTTGCACCTTGGGGTGGTATACTGTGTGGTGACAGAGTATTTAGAATATATTTGGGAGTCTGAGGTGTTCCGCCACAGGTCAAAGTAGAACCAGTCCCTTCACAGGCTTTGCTGCTAGTTAATGATGTAAGAGTTTTAGTTCACCAAGTGCTTACTCCATGTGTTAAACCTTGTGGCAGACCAACAACAATAATCTCATCAGTCTGGCACTGGCACTGTCAAAGCTGAAAGCTAACATAAACCTTGCCTTTTATGAGTACATTGTCAAGAGTAATTCATTAAAGCCACACAAAGCTGCCTAATAAATGAGGCAAGAAACGCAAGGTAAGTTCTCTTCCAAGACATGTTGACTTGCACACCAACACTATAGGTAAGTCGCAGAGTACTGTAATTCGAAATGGTAGAAGGAAGAGGAGACAACCATTCAGATCCTGTTTTTATTCTGTAATGAAGTCAGTTTGCCCCTAAGGAACATGACAGAAAAAAAATTTTCTTGGAAGCGGAGACAAATCCATTTTCCTGGACTTGACGTCCTTTTTGTTTCATAGGATAAGGCAAAGTCGTTAAGATGTTAATCCTTTACTCTTGATAGTGCTTTTTCTGTAAGGTGAAAGTAATTGGTTTCTCAGTTCTTTTTGCTTATCATGTTATCCTCCGATATTTATAATGACCTCTAAACTTTGGAATTCAGTTATTTTATTTCCAAAAATCTTCTTTGTTTATAGTTTGTTGTTTAAGAAGAAATACAATCTGTTATTAGATTCAAAATGCCATTACCACTAAATAATATGATTAGCAAATCAGAATCCTGAGTAATGATTGAAAAAAAGTGGTGAGTAAAATTTGAAATGTAACTTAAAATGATTCCAGAATTAGAAAAACTTATGTTGCTTTTCTATTTGTTTGTTTTTATTTGATTTGGGTGTTTTTTTAAATAAATTAGTAATTATTCTATGGTCAAGGTATTTAAGAAGACAAGTAATAGGATATTAAAATGCAAGAAAGTTTTCTGAAGCACAGAACAACATTTTTACATTAGTGAATAGAAGACTACTAAAGTTTGTAGAGACAGGAAAAGCAAGCAAGTTTGTTAATTGTTCCACTGAATTCTTCAGAAATGCTACCCATTTCTAAAAAGACTTAATAAAAAACTCTTCAAATCACAGATTTAAAATAATCTCCACAAATTAAATATAATATAAAACATAAAAATATAAATCTTTTTATAAATTTTTTCTCTAAATTATCCAGTAATTAATTTCTCCATTGACAATGTTTTGTACCTTGTGCATTTATCTCTTTGATCTTTAAAGTACAGCTTCTATTTTCAGAACCATTATAGTAATCAATGTAGCTCTGATTTTTAAAAAGCGATCTCTATTTTTAGAACCATGGTCCTAATCAGTTGGGAGTTTTTGCTTCTATGTAATCATAAATGAGAAAATGCCTGTTTCCAACATTGCTTGTGCTTAACAATATGAGGACTTCCATAAACATAAGAGATAGAAGCATAGTCTCTTGTTTGTAAACCTTAGTGTTAAGCAGTGGAAGCACGCTATGCTTTGTTTTTCATCAAGCATAGGTCCTATTGTATCCTCACAAGACAGGGGCACTAGCGATTCAATAAAGACATTCTGGGCACAATGAACTAGTAAGTGGTGAAGAGTTATATAAAAGAAATGCAGCGATATCATTTTCAGTTGTATTCTGTTTTTACATAGTTGTTTCTTTTTGGTGTTTGCCAAGTTTAACATTAAAGTGCTAAGGTAGCAAAACATTGCTTTGGAATATCCTTTACAAAATTACTGTTTTTGTATGAGGAGAATACCTGCTTTTCTGATGTTGAAGCCTGACTCTGGGAATCTGCATAAGAAAATGCCTAAAGGCTTGCATATAATATTGAAAGTGCTTTTCAATATCTTCTAAAGGTCAGCCCCAATATTTACCATGAGATTCTTAAGCATCATAATATTAAATTATAAAACTCAGGAGAACAAGAATTGAGTGTATCATGTTTATGATGGTTTCCAACTACCTGGCGTGGTGCCTGGAGCAGAGATATTTAATAAATATTTGCTGACTGGGTAAAGGAATATGTGAATGAATGAAGACAGTAAGATATTTGACTTAAGTCTAAGATTGTTAAATATGATATTTACTCCAATTATATATCCAAACCTAGGGGGAAAAGTATTTTCTGAAACTAATAAATAGTACAGTAACAAGAAACAGTGAGGTTTTAAAATTGTTACACCTGGCCTCTCAACATTTTATAGTGCATTAAAATTAAAATTAAATAGTCTAACATTTCATTTATTGAAATGAGAAAAAGAAACACTGTTGCTCTTGTTGAAATTGGAAGCAGCATTCATTTAAATGGTGATCTAACATAAGGATCCTGAGTAAACAAGGATCTATTAATTAATTAATTAATTTCTCCTGGAAAGAACAATATCCCTGGACAGTGATTTTGTATAAGTATCACAGATTTGAAGGGGGCTATATGGGAGGAAACTGTGAAATGCCTGGTGCTCACAGAACCATAGCATTACACAAATCTTGCCAGTCTATTTTAACAACCAGTCTCATTGGAGAGCAATTTCTGTTATTTACTATCATTTATAAAGCCCCGAATTGTTACCTCAATGCTTACTTCTTCCCCTGAGAACTACCCTGGCTATTACAGTGAATCAGAGACCATGCTTTACAGATCAAACTCATGTTCTATTTCAGTATAAATAGATAATTTCAGAGATAAGGCCAGGTTTTATATATATATATATATATATAAAACCTAAACTTGGAAGCAAATTATCAGTCTTCCAAAAGGGTACAGAATATATGTATTGTGATATTTGTGTTTCATCTGTTCACAATGTAAAGCATAGCCAAAATTTTGAATGTAATAATTTTAACTCATGTACTAATCATCTTGATATAATTTCCTCATTATGTTCGAGAATTGTACATTTTAGTAGACTAAAAGATTATTTTTTGCACTGAACTGCAAATTCAGTTTTGCCATGCTGTGTTTTGATGCATATTCTAGTGATGGCATGATATACCTTACCTGAAATACTCCTGTCCTTTTCTCTAGTGCATATCTAGTAGTGTGGTAACATGCCTTTTATAGGATCTGGAAATATTCACACAGGTACACCTGACCACATCTTATCTCAGGCCGTCCATTCTGAGGCCTTGCCTTCTGTCTTAGGAATATATTGCTGGGAGTCACTTAGAGTCAACTTAATTTTCTAGCATATGCTGTACATCATGGGAACCAGTCTTCTCTCAGTACGCACCAGGCAAAGATTATGTAGATCACATCTATAGACAAAAACCAATTTATCAGCAAAAGTGGAAAAAATAATAGAAAATGGAACACTTTTAATTAGAAATGTTAAAATAATTTATAATTTGTTGCATATCTTAGCAGGAAGTTCATAGAATCATGAATGATTCTAGGTACTCTAAGAACTCAGGGCAGTTTCAAAATTTGGTATTTGGTATTATTTTGTTTTTGTGTTCAAAGCAGGAGGAACAAAGCACAGCAGGGCTAAGCTTATTATTGCAGATTAATTTAGAAGACTATATATTATTATAGTTTAGAAACATGATGCGTCTCCCAGAGATTCATGGACTGAAAGTTTGAGCCCTGGTGCATCAATGTTTAGAGGTCAGACCCAGACTTATGATTAGATCATGAAGATAATAACTTCAGCAGTGCAGGAGTCCATGGATGAGGCCACTAGCTAAATGGTCTGTGTAGACTGAGAATGTAGGTCATGGGGAACCTGCCTGTAAAGAGTGCATGTGGTCCCCAGCCCCTTCCCCTCTGTCTCTCCCCTCACACTCTGCTTCCCAGCTGCTGTGACATGAGCAGCTTTCCTCCCCCCACACCCTTCTACTGTGAAGTTTCTGCCTTGGCTCCTGATAACCATAGATGAAAATATCTAAAATCTTGAGTCAAAATAAACTGCTCCATAATTTAAGTTTTTTCCTCAGGTCTTTGGTCACAGCAAGAGAATGATGACTAGCCCAGTTATGTTTTGTGCTTACAAAACATACTTGATTTATGGCTCTTTAGTTATTCTTTTGGAAGGATCTTTTGGTTTTCTAGTTTCATCAAAGAGAATACTTCTCTGGCAATGATGTTGGAGAAAAGAAATGTGTTCAACAAATAAGCACCACGAATTTCTTGGTATGATTGTTATTAAATTCTGCTTTACAAATCAATGAGGAAAGATGAAATAAGTAAACAGATTTTTAAAGGGGACCAATTTTGAGACATAGTTTTCCTTGTGTCTTTTTTCAGAGAGTTTGAAAGTGTTAGTCACAATTGCAGGTGACCATCTTCATAATCTTTTATTTGTTCCTGCTGTATCCTGCTCTTGTATTTCACCAACAATCTTTGGCCCTGCATTCCATCAGTCTCTCTCAGACTGCTTTCTGGTAAACCTTAATGTGACTGCTGACACCATAAAGGATCACAAGTAAGAGATACTCAGGATGAGATTTGTGACCTATGCTACTCAACCATTTGAGACTGCAAGGATCATTCACTCGTGGCAATGAAATTTGCTATGGGTACTACATACAGGGCATCACAAATACTGTGGTTTTATCTGTAATTAATTGGGATGAGGGGCAGTGGATCAGAAAAGACCAGAATATACTTTGATTTTCTTGTTTGATTAGAATGATGGCAATAATAATTATAGCAAATTGTGGAGAATTTTGGGATTTAAAAAATTTGTTTTAGTTTTGTAAAAAAAAAATAATAATAACGATTGTTTCTAAGAATGCAACTCTTAACTTATGGCAAGCTGTGAACCCAGAGGACCTTTATGGCAGATCTAAAGGAGACTAAAATCTCCTGCAGTTGCTGGAAATCAAACTTACAACCTAAAGCAATGATATCAATGTTTCTATGTACAGTCTGGGTCTAGCATTGACAGACTTCGTATTTCAAAGAGAAGGAAAGACTGGGCAGTTAAAACCTAAGATGGGAATATTTATATTGATGAGCCTGAGGATTTTGACTGCTCAGATTTTTGAAATGCTCCAAGGTGAGAAAAACTCTTGCTTTCCTGAAAAGAAGCATCAGTTCTTTCCTGGAGGCTCTAAAAGGAACTCATGCAGTGCATTATTACTATTATTATTATTATTATTTTAAGGATGTTTCTTGCTGGTTTCAAGATACTCTCCTGAAATCTTCATTTCTCTGTGTTAAAAACAAAAACCAGAACTTATGATAATTAGAAACTATAGCTCTTCCTCATGCAATAATTAACATGTTGCAAGAATGATATTGGCCAGGTAATGTGGTGGGTCTATTGTATCAGTTAGCTTTGTGTTGCTGTGAACAAACACCTGAGCAAAATAACTTTAAAGAAAGATTTATTTTGGGTCATGGCTTCAGAAGATTCATTCCATGATTGGCTGGCTTCATTGTTTGTAGCCCCATGGTAGGGTAGAAATGTCACAGTAGAAGGGTGTAGGAAGTAGCTGCTCATCTCAGAGTGGCTAGAAAGAAGAATTAGATTAAAAGAGCAAAAATGCAGCAGTTGTGTTCGAGATACAGTGCCTAAGATTCACTCCCTTCGGTTAGACTCTACCATGAATTCTCATCATCTTCCAATAATGACATCAAATTATGATACAATAAATGAGTAAAATCATTGATGGAGTTATAGCTTTAATGATTCAATCATTTTCCCAAGTCCATCATTCGGCAAGCAAAACTTTAGTCGTGAGTTTTGAGGGAAATTTCAAACCTAATATCTACGTGTTATAATTGGTTAATTAGCAGTAATTAGTACCTATTTACAGGTAGGAGAGTATATGGGTTTGGTTAATGACATCATTGAGATACTATGTGGGAAGAGAAGACATAAAGATGGTTAATGAAACATCTTTTCACATGAGGGAAATCAACAATATCTTCAAATATATATTTTTGAAGGATTTCTATAGACAATGCTAATATTTTTCTGGGATAATTTCTTGAAGTCTGGTATAAAGATTATGGTAAATGCTGCAGAGTTGTCAAGATTTTCTTGGAATGTAATTCAGGTAAGATCAAGGAAACTCAAGCATGTGTATGTATTAAAACTGAATATTTTGTGTGTCTTGAAAATGCATTGAATCGATTTATTCTCTCTAATATAGTAGTGGGATGAGCCCAAGGGATGTTATCTTCTTTATGGAAAAAAAAAACAAAAGAAATGTACTAGTAATGAGGGATTGGATACTTGCTGGTATTTTTTCTAAGAACCAAACTGTATCACCACACAATTCATATATTGAAGCCCTAAACTCTAACATGACTATCAGAGACAGAGTCATGTAAAGATAATGAAAGCTAAATAAGTTGTTACAGTAAAGTAATAATCCAGTAGGACAGAATCCTTATAAGAAAAGAAAGAAATACAAGAAGTCTCTTTCTCTATTTCTGTTTCTTTCTTTGTTTCCCTGTGTGCTTCTCCCTCTCCCTGTTCATCACTCTCTTTTTGTCTCTTTCTGCACACGCACAGAGAAATACCATGTGACTTCAGAATGACAAGGCAGACTTCTAAAAGCTGGGAAAGGGCCCTCTAGAAATAAATTAAGATCTAGACTATATGGCTTCCAGAACTGTGAAAAAATGCATCTTTGCTGTTTAAACAACCCATTCAGGGGTTTGTGGTTATGACAACTGTTGGAGACCACTACGAAGTGGCTTTGAGCAGGATTTAAATTAACTAATTGGCTTTTTATTTATCTGTGAGTCTGTCCTAGGCCTAGGCCCCTTGCCTGGTGATGGGAGCTGATTCATAGTAAGTGAACCTCTATGAATCACTGGTCCTGACTGAGGCCTGTAGTGGCCTGTGATGTCAGAGCTACCTCAAAGTGCAAGATAAAAAAAGACTGCAGCTGACGACATCTTGGCTCCACAATCAAATATGTATATAGAGACTGCAGCTGCAGGCATCTTACCCTGTAGGCATCTCAGTCCCACCACAAATTCCATCTCTGAGATAAGATAGTTCTCCTTTTTCTGGCATTTTTCCATACTTGGAGATGTCCTTGGAGTCACTCCCAAGGTCCTGCTCAGTTCTGGCACCTCCCTCAGTATCCCCTCTCTTTGTCTGCTATAGAAATAAATACAGGTGGTACAGAGAAGGTCTTTGTCTTAGCCCTAATCATAGCTACAGAGTCAAGAACTCTGTAAGGGCTTTGATCCTCCTGGAGTCCTAAAATCATACCACTTGTCTCATTTATTTGAGCTTTCGCCATACACTCGTTCAGAAGATCGGTGATCTAGGCCGGGTCCCTGATAGACAACCCCACCTAACTATTGCACACAAATAGATGAGAGTTAATTGTGTAACAGGGAGACATGGAACTGGCCACCTTTGTATTCATAATGGAAATCTGGCAGTGCTACTCATGAACAACAAAAAACTCTTAGCAAACTTTGTGATGCTTTAGCCCATAGGATGAGTCATGTCAGCAAACTTTAGTCTCTCTGAGGCAAGATAAATGGATTGTTAAATATAGTATAAGTGAAATTGATAAATATTAATAAAAGAAGTATTAATCAAATATCTTTAAATATCTCGTGGTCACAAGGCTAATATTAACCTGTGCAGGGAAAAGTAACAGTCCTTCCACAAGTTCTATTCTAAGTAAGTCGATAGAATAAGACACTAATCAATGTAGGAAAGCAAAAAGGGAGGAAGACATCACCATAGGATATATAAAAGGGGTGATCAAAATATATGATGTGTACCTAAATTTAAAAATATTGCAATAAGGGGCACATTCCCATCATTCTTCCTCAAAGCAGTCACATGTATCTGAAGCATTGCCATGATCCTCTTCTGTGTTTTTAATAGGGAAAATGAAAAGTATGGTGAATGCTGCTGCTGAGTGCCATCCAGCGGAAAGCCAGTCTATTAAAAGCATAATGGTACACTCTCATCCAATTTATTCAATGAATCTGGCAGTGTGTGACTTCTGGCTCTTCCCCACAGTCAAATGACCATGAAATGTAAATGTTTTGAATCAATTCAGGACAATGAGGCAGCAACAACAGCACAAGTAAAGAGAGTCATAAAGAACAACTTCTAGAACTGCCTTGCAACATGGTGAGAATGATGGCATAAGTGTGTTTCAAGCAAGGAGGTGGGTATTTGAGGGGAATTAATAGCAGTGTGTCTTTTACCTTAATAATAACTCAAAATATAGACACTTACCATATCAATATATAACCACAATTCCTTTACAAGTAACTGCCTACTGATGGAGAAGGGAAAAATATACTGCCAATTGACATAGTTAAAACAATTTATAATAGTCAGGTGTGGTGGCACACACCTGTAATCCCAGCACTCGGGAGACTGAGGGAAAAGGATCACTGTGAGTTTGAGATCAGCCTGGGCTACAAAGTGAGTTCAAGATCAGCCTGAACTGCATAGTGAAATCCTGTCTCAAAAAATAGGGCTGGGGATTTAGCTCAGTGGTGTAAGCACCTGTCTGGTAGGCATGTGGTTGTGAGTTTGATCCTCAGTACCAAAAAAAAAAAAAAAAAAAAAAAAAAAAAAAGCAAAAACTAAAAATTTACAAATAAGAGGTTTTAATTTCAGTATTTTTTGCTTCCTAAATATGATTAAATAAATAGAATACATACCTTCATGGAGAAATAGTAGTAAGTATTTTTATTTTCTGAGTTTCTTTAGTAATATGCTTTTAAAAAAACAAAAACAAACAAACAAACAAACAAAAAAAAACAGTGGCTGAGTGTGCTGGCACACTCCTGTAATCCTAACACTTGGGAGGCTGAGGCAGAAGGATCACTGTGAGTTCAAGGCCAGCCTGGACTACAAGGTAGTTCACGGCCAGCCTGGACTACAAAGGTAGTTCAAGGCCAGCTTGAATTCCATAGTGAAACCCTGTCTCAAACACACACACACACACACACACACACACACACACACACACACACACACAAATCTATACACTCATTCAATACATTTGCAATGTATTACATGTTGTAGCACTCTGTATACTCTGTTTTTCAATACTGTTTCATGAATTTAATGCACATTTATTAAGACCTACTTTCTGACAGCAAAGAACAATGAACTGGTTAATAAAAATTCACCTTTTCAAAATAGGTACTTCTTTTATGCAACTGAGACAGATAGTGTATTCCAGGTGAGGAAAATGAAGAGTAGAGAGTAAAGTAACTTAATGACAGCTGTGATTGTTAAAGTTGAACTTGATAGGCTGATGCATGCAGACACCAGACTCTTTTCATTTTATAAACACTAGATATTCTAATAGAATATAAAATTTTAGTGATATGAATAGTAAAATTAATCACAATCATTGAGTAATATAAAAGATAAATATTGGATGATACTAGAATGATGCTGAGTATTTATAAATCACTAACATTTACATCAAATCTGATATTACATAAGCCTATGGCTTCCTTGTTTGTCATGTTACATTATTGAGCATTGTATTTTGCTTAACAGGTTTTACTCACCAGAGCAGGTTTAGGTTTACAGCAACACTGAATAAACAGTACTGAGATTTTTTATATATTTCCTACCAACAATGCATGCATCAGCTCCCCTGTTTTGAACACTCTACCACCATGGTAGCACATGTGTTATAACTGCTCTGTGCTCACTATGCATCCTCGTCACTCAAAGACAACATCTAGAAGAGAGCAAACACTTGGTATTGTATATTTTTGGGTTTGAACAAATGTATTTTGATATGTGTTGTCCTATGTATAATGTTCATTGTCCTAAAAAATCCTCTGTATTCTCACTCTCCATCTTTCTCTTTTTTTAAACGCTTGTCACCTTCTTGTTAAAATTTAAGTGTTCACATGTTTTGGATAACAGAGCTTTACTAGATGTGTATCTTAAAATATTTCACTTGGTAAGTACTGTGTCTTTTCATTTCCTGGGCAGTATCATTCATGCATCAGAGAGTTTTAATATTACTGAAATCCTACTTATTCATTCTTCGTCCCATGAATCATGAATTGGGTGCCATATCTAAAAATCCCAAGGCCATGTAGGTTTTCTGTAGTGCTATAGTAGGAACTTTTGTATTTTAAATTGAATTATGTAAAAGTTACACTGTCTGTGTCTAGATTCATTTTTTTCTTTAAAGTTTGATGACCAGTTTTTCCAGTCCCATTTGCTAAAAAGTGATCCTGCTCCATTGCATTGCTGTTGCTTCTTGATTAAAAACAATTGACTATAATTATGCAAATCTGTTTCAGGGCTCTCCTGTTCCACTTATAAATTCACCTCTTATTTCATCAGTATCATGCTGTTATGCTAACGTCATTGTGTAGTATGTGCTGCAGTCAGTCTTATTGTGGTTTAGAGGAAAGACAAATTTCACTTTAGAAGTGGAATGCAGGAAGCAAGTAACCATAATAGAAAACTTCTTGGGTTAGGGTAGATTATGGATGCCAAAAAAGACAAATAATGCAGATATGTATATTTTATTTTCATGTACTATTCTAAACTTTGCAAGACTTTGAGATGCTAAGGTATGGGTTAAGGTACTTGCCATATATACCAGTTCCTATGGCTTTGAGAAAGAACAATGAGATTCTACTTTCAGAATTTACCATTAAAAATTATTTATTTGATTCTTCCTCTTTCCCTTTTTTCTTTAATTTTATTAAATTATAAAAGTTCTGTATGAAATGCATATCCACGCATATGCAGTCTATCCCAAGAGCCCATGTATAGTTACAATGCTGCAATCTCTAAGCTCTCAAGTTAAAATGTCAAATGAAATAAGATGTACATGATGATTTAGGAAAGTGCATTATATACATTGGGCTTCTCACAATTTTATGGTTACCCTGCACACAAATAGATCTCAATTATTAGTGATTCTTGTATTTGAAATCACTTAGTCACTGCTAAGTGGAATCATCCATTCAAAAGGACAATGTTTAAAAACACGAAACAGAAAATATTCTTTGTCTACTGTGTGATGTGCGTGACAGGGTACAGTGGGCAGCATGTGGTTATAAGAGCCATCACTGGCACAACTCTTAGTGATTGGAGACTCTTTCAAATCATAATGTTTTATAGAATGTGCAACAAACAATGATTGTTAAAAATTCATTATCATTGTTTAATCACATAGAACTGCTTACTCAATGACAGAGAAATTATGTGCATTCAGAGAAACCAAGAAAAGAAAACAAAAATCAAACATAATAGACTTTGTTTCTACAGAACTTTGAGACCATGTAAAATCCAAAATTTTTCTGAGTCCAGTCTTTGCCGTTTGTAAAGCTAAAATTTGGGGAATAGAATACTTATTATTGTTAATCAGTTGGATCATTGACATGTTTTTAAGAATACATACGATCAGAGTACCTAATGTACTAATTGTAAATGAATCAGTTGGATAGAACCTTATCCAGGGGTCTCTACACTTAATTTATGCATGTTTGTTAGGTCTTTCTAACATTTTAGAAGATCCCAAAGTATTTTGCCAAATGTATAAATCCATGTGGAAGAGATGTGGTAAGACATAAAAAGAAAGACATATGAACTGTGCCTTAAAATAATCATTAAATAAATGTTCATGTAAGTGCATGTTATTGGTAGATATCGGAGATATCAACACAGACAAACATGAAAAGTAATACATAAATATATGAAAATTATTTTGATTGATGTAGTGCTTCTTTCCACTTTGCTCCTTCTTGCTATAGGAGTCAAAACCGCTGTAGAAATCACACCTCAGTAGCTCTGTAATTTCAGCCTCCCTACTCTTCATCCACTGCACCTGGTTCATTGTCTCAATTTACTTAACCAATTTCCACAAGCTAGAGTTACAGGTTTAACTGGCTGCTGGCCAAAAATAAACAAAGGAAATGAGTTAGTCGCTGCATCCAGCCTCCCTAACAACAATGAATTAAATACAATCACTATGTATTTTTTAAATTTGCTATTTTATTTTCAATATCTTGTCTTTTAAGATTTTTTAACCTTGCTATTTCCAGAGATTAATTTTTAAACAATTATGTTTCTGGTATCTATGAGGTTTAACATATACTGGTTTTAGTTGACATCATAAATTCTGTATTTTAAGATTTTTTGATTGATAAATCCAGGTTCAGCTAAAGTAAGCTTTCTTGCTGTAGCCTTTGTTGTATGCTAGAAATATATATATGTGTATATATGTGTGTATATATATTCAAATATATGTTAGAAAAAATAAATGCATCTTTAGAAATGTATATGGGAAGTGTTAGGTATTATGATACCTATGAAACGATTATAAAATACAAAAAGTTTTTGACATTATTAATGCTAACATCTGTTCAAACCATGTGGAGCTCATGGAAAGAAAATGTATGCATGTGTTGCAATGTAGATTTATACTAACTTTCTTTGGAATATTTTATCTTTTTTTCTTTTTCTGCAAGTTTTACTTTTGGTCCCTAATTGAGAGAGTAAAAAAATGTGCTATCGTTACAGGGATAGATTTATGAGCAAATGCAGTTTGATAAATGTAGAAAAACAATCAGAAACAAAGTTTTTATATAAATTGTGCTTTGAATTTTTAAAATTTCTCATCCAACTATTCATTAGTCCTATGTTGTATCTCCAAACGCAACACTTTCTGTGACACATTTTCTTGAAAACAATGCAAAATTTACAGAATAATACCCACTCTATAGATAACATATAAATAAATAAATAAATAATAAACAGCATTATTAAAAGGAGAGTGTAAAAGTGTTTCTACTGAGAAGATCAAGAATAATGATTCCAGAAAACAATGTGTTTTCAAGACTGGTGTTGTAGAATCTCTATACGTAATGTTTATGACTACTGACACCTGGTTATAAGCTCTTCAAGCTCCATCTCGTTGCAAGTGTGAAAAACGCCTGCATAGGCTTCCTTTTAGAGTAAGCCAGAAACAGGTTCTCAGACACAGTACAACTAAAAGCTGCGTATTCTCCTTCTAGGGTGTGCTCTTAGACCTACCATTTAGTTCCATCAGTATTTTTAAAAACACTTAGAATCAAATCATTTAATTTGCATGAACTTTAGCCTTGCCATTTTTAATATGTGGATAAATTAATAATCTGTCTTATTACATCATGAAAATGAAATCATACACATTCAGTGTTTTTGCTAGAATGCTCCACCCAGGCAAGTTGAGTTACACTTCTTAGTGGCAGCAGTTTTAACTGTTTGTGTTTTTTTTTTTTTTTTTCCAGCACCGGGGATGGAACTCACAGTGGCAGCAGTTTCAGCAATTTTAATAGATTCATTCTCATTGGTGAATCATTGCCTTTATTGTCAGTCACTCTGGGCTCTAAGTTCAGTTCTGTGGCTTTATTTTGCACATAGCTATGAAGGGGATTGTACATATGGGTGTCTAAACAGGCCTAACAAACTGGCAAAGATTGAACTCTCTAGAAAGGTTAAGGAGATAGGCATAGCCAAGTTTATACTTACAGCAGCACCATTCACAATAACTAAGCAGTTATAACTGTCCAGATTCTTATAAACAAAGAAATGGATAAGGAAAATCTACATACATATTAAATGAAAATGACTGTCATAAAGAAAAATAAAATTATTTTCCTTGAAAGAAAATGGTTGACATTAGAGAAAATGATGCTAAGGAAAACTAGCCAGACTCAAAAAATTAAATATCACTTGATTTCTCTCATGTAAGAACACCAAAAAGTACAAAATTTATTAAATAAATAACTGAAATGAAGACAGGACATTAAACAAGGAAATATATTTTTAAAGATGGGAAAGGAGGCAAATGAGAGGGAGAGCAAGGAGAGTAGTAAGTGGAAAGAAATTGATTAAGATATGTTAAACCTACCAACTCTTCAAAATAAATATCATCATGTAATGTTAACATATACTAACAAAATATACTAAAAAATTTGGGGAATTGCATCCCTGGAAGTCAAACTCATTGATACTCAGTTTCTTTCTCCTTAAAATCAGGTTAATGATACTTGCCTTCCGAGGTTCTTATTGGAATGAAATCAGATCATATATTTACTTATGGAACACAATAAGGACTGATCAAGTAAAGTCATTTAATTATATTGCTGATAAATATTGTAGCTAAAACTCTTAAAGTAAATTTACCCTGTTTGCCACATTTCTGACTGCACATTTGAGAAAAAAATGGAATACTGCATTTCATATTTGTTTTGATTTTTTAGTTTGATGCACCGATTGTTATTCAAATAAAAGCTAGTTTAGAAATCCAATATTAAAAAAAAAAACATAGAGAAAAGCAAAGCAGTTTCATTGAAGTATTGTAGAATGAAAGATCTCTTTGCTGAACCTATTCTCCCCTTATCAAAGTGCCCTTGAAGTGGCTCATGGAAAACAATTGGAAAACCAATGATCTGAACCAATCCTCTCATTTCACACAGGCGTTCTGAAAAAGGAATTGACTTTATCGAAGTTAGAGAGGAAGTTAAAGACAAAGCATGAATAAAACCCAAGATCTGAAGCCGCCTGGTTTCCAGTGTTCAAAAGTGCAATGAATGAGCGTGGAGTTGGGCCTGACAGTGACATGATGATGTATGATTGGTAGCACATGTCCTCAGCCAGGGACAGTGGCATTTATTTTCCTGTTATAAGTGCAATGGACACTTAATCTATGGTTTGCTGCTCCACTCATTTCTTTCATGGTTGAAATTTATTGAGTGGTTGTCATTGGGTTTTTATTTTGTGAAATCGAATTTTAATTTCCATTTTGAATTAAACTAGAGTACTCTGCAAAGTTAACTGAAAATAAAAGTTGTTACGGTTGGGATTCTAAATGACTACCGAGCCAAAATAATGAAATATACTTTTCTCTCTTTCTTAGTCTCTTTGACTATGATTTAAAATTTATTCTTTTTTGAAAGATCCAGGAAGACTATTTCAGTAATAATATGTTAACTTTAAAAACATTATTTGGCATCATAATGAAATGAGAAAGCATTTTCAACTGTTTAAAACAATTGGCTATACTGTTTTGTTATGACTGGATATTTGTGCTTACAATGTGTTTTCCTCAAAACATTACAAAAAGTAAGTGATATCATAGTTATCAAGTTGTCAGCAGAACAGTAAAAAATAATCTCAAATATTAATGTCTATTTTTATTTTTGCCAACAAAATATAAAATATAGTGAACTACCTTTAAAAACTTCAGGGAATAAGAATCAGAAGCAAATGTGTCAGCATGAGAATGTGGTTTCTACAAGGATTGAAATGTAATTGATTGGTATTGGAGAATACCAAAACTAAAGAAAGGTCAGGAATTTGAGAAGGAATCTGAGTTTGGAGGTAAAAACTATATTCTGATTATTTATTTTGAAATGTTTTATTTTATTTTAAAGAGAATAAAACAAAACAAAACAAAACAAAACAGAATAGAAGAAAGCGGATCAGGACAAAACAATGCAAGTAACACAGAGTTTCAAAACAGGTGAACAGGAAATCAGCAGTGGCTACCATAACATCTATTGTTTTATTTGAAATAGTTGTCCATATCTTCACACACAATGAATTCCAACGAAACACAATAGTATAAACCCGATAAAAACAAAAGAATGAAAGCGTTATGGGCCTTCAAAACCCGACAACAGGAAAATCAACAATGGCTACTTTAATGTCTCTTGTTCTCTTCAAAATAGCTGTCCACACTTTCACACATATTGAAATCAAATAATACAGAACAGACTAAGAACAATCAAAACAAAGGATATAAGCATTACTGGACTTCACAAGAAGATGATAGGAAGTCATCAATGGCTACTATAATGTCTCATTTTCTTCAAAGTTGCTGTTCATACCATCATTCATAATAAAGTCAATTCTTATAAACTCTTTAGAAGTTCTAGGCTTGTATAAGCCTATACATGTACATCTATCCTTTCTGTATTAGAGGGAAAGACAAAACAGATTACAAAAAAGCAAGAAACAAAAGAGACTGATAAATAAGAATAACAAAAAGCCCAAAACAATAACAATACAGGCTTGCAAAACAAGGTGGTAGGAGCATAGCTAAGGTTGTTATTTTGCATAGTTATCTTCAAAAGAGTTACATACTCATAAGTGAAATAAATCAAACTCACACATTGTAAATACCATATTGCCTCCCTAGTGTAAGAAACTGAAAGAGTAATTAAAATATAAAATCTCCAGTAAATACTGTTGAAGGATAACAAACTGCCCAAAGGGAAAAATATAAATCGTGTAGGGAGAAGGAGAAAAGAAGGAAGAGAAAAGAGAAAAGATATAAATTTGTATATATTCACTTAAGATAGCTAAGAGAGTTTTACAAGTTTATTTTGAAATGTTGCTAGATCACTCCTGAAGTTTATATAATAAACAGTAAAGTTATTTGCTGATTAAGTTTTCCTTAGCAAGAATCTCCCAGAGTAATAAAGTCCTGAGAAAACATAGAATAGAATGATGAAATCAAATTAAGGAAGACCACGTACTCTAAAAGACATGGAAATTTCCACTTTCAGAGGATTGACATGCAAGGGAAATAGAGGGAGAAAAATAAAATATAAGACTGCATATAATTCTGAACTTAAATTGTGTAAGAATTTTTTTTAAAAACAGTGGAGTTGGGGTATTTTTTTTAGAACTTTCTCCAGGTCTATTTAAATGTTCTACTGAATCATTCAGAAATCTGTGCTTTGGAGCCTCAAAATTACTTCTTCAATGGTATTTCCACTGTCTCAAGAGTTAATGACATTTTTACACACAATTTACGCCATATTCCTTGAAGTACTCCAGGATACCTTTGCCTGTAGCTCAGGGTACCAGAAAAAGAGTCCACTGAGAAATTTGTCCTTAATCTCATTAACTGCTCCATTGCTTGCATATATTCCGTATCTAGTCTTTTCTTCCCTCAAGTCATTCTTTAATTCATTCAACGCATAGTATGTAGTTCCAAGCATGGACAAAATGTATAGTGGGACAATTAATGGGGATCTAAGCAAGAAAAAAACCAGAACAGTCAGTAAGCCACATATCCAAATACCTGGGAAGAAAAGTTAAGGAACAGCTGATATTGTAGTGTCAGTGAGTGATGTGGAGGAAAACACAGAAAGGAGTCCACAAAGCATAAAACCGATCTATGTAATCAGCAATAGTTTAGGATAGATTTCCTGAAGAACTGAATTTAAATTTAGAATTCCATGAGTATGGTTTGGACAGGTAAAATGGCAATGGAAAGCAAAAGGTAGAGAGAGTGTTAGACCCAGAAAAAGCACTTATTTAGTTATTAACTTAGCATATTTATTTATATTATATTGTGTCTCAAGCACTGTAAGATACAGTAGTTAAAAAAGGTATGCCTGCTGTCAGTGACAGTTACACCAGGTTTGTAGTTCCAAGACAGGAAGAAACATAATCTTGGATCTGGAAAAGTGTGTCTTGGTTTAAAAAACAAAGTAAGAGAGACATTTGCAAATGAGGCTATGAAGATGAATGAGATTAGATTACCCACTCTGTTTTCCGTCTTTGGCAAATTAGAGTTTTCTTAAACATAACAGAAAGGCAGATCATTACAAAAATTTTAAGAAAATGCGAAGTGCTCGCTACACTAATTGCATTTCTGCCTAAAATGCACTCAGAGCAAAAGTTTCCTGACATTTATCTGGGGAATAATTTTGGGATATAACCCAAAAATCACTGGCAGCAAATAAAAACTGACAAATGGGATTATAAAAAACTGTAATCTTCTATGCAGGCAAAGAAACAATCTACAGAGAAGAAAGAAAAATTAAGGATTGATAAAGTGTATTTTAAAAAATATATCTTAAGAGCTAAAGAACAAATATATAAGGAACTCAACTCAAAAGCAACGAAACAAATAGAATGAAAGCATTACAGGACCTCGAAACCAGGTAATAGGAAATGAACAATGCTTGCTATAATGTCTCATTTTCTTTGAAATAGCTGTACATACCATCACACATAATAAAATCAAACAAAACAAAACAGAATGAAACCAATTAAACAAAAGAATGAAAGCATTATAGGATTTCAAAACAAGATAATTGGACACCAACAATGATTACCATAATACATCCCATTATGTTCAAAATAGCTGCCTATACCATCAGACACAGTAAAATCTAACAAAACAAAACAGAACAGAACCAAACTTAACAAAATCGTGAAAACATTACAAGAGTTCAAGATAAGACAATAAAAAATTCACTTTAGTTACCACCTTCTCCTCCTAGGTGTTTCCTCCCCTATCACTTTTATAATATCTATTGTGTTTTTGGATCCCACTAACTCCTCCGGTTTTTTATGCTAGTGTTCACCTGTATAAGTTCAAACTGTTTCACCCATGAACATGACCTCCAGTTGCATCCATTTACTTACAAGAACCTCGAGATTATTCTACTTTATAGCTGGGTAGCTTTCCATTGTATGAAAATATCATATCTTTCTTATGAATTTTGTGGTTGATAGGCAAGTTACCCTTGCTTTTTTCTGGTCTCCTGTCACATGGAACAATTGTTCTCTCCTTTTTGATTTTCAGTGTATGAATTTCCTTTCAAGTTATATGTGTTTCTTGTATACAGTACATTGATGGATTTTGTTACTTGATCCACTCTCCCTGTGTTTCTTTTTATTGCTGAGTTGAGGCCATCTACATTAATGTATTGGTTTTTCTCTGCCATGCTATCCTTCTGCCATTGGCCTCCACTTTTTCACTTCATTCAATTGCCTTTCCTGTTTGGAGATCCTCCTCTGCTGCTGTTCCTGCAAACATGGTCGTCTTTATCTCTCTCTAGAATATCCTTCAGCACTCTCTGCAGGGTTGGTTTGGTGGTCATGGTTTCCTTCAGTTGTTCATTATCGTAGAAGTATCTTATTTTTCCATCTATTTTGAAAGATAATTTTGCAGAGTACATCAGTCTGTGTTGGAAGTTGTTTTCTTTCAGGATTTGAAACACTTCACTCCAAACTTTTCTTGACTTGATGGTTTGTGTTGACAAGTCTGCCATGATTATGATTGGTTTTCCTTTATAGGTGGTCTGTTTCTTTTCTGTAACAGCTTTTAATGCTCTCTTCTTGTGCTGAATTTCTGGGATGTTGATTATTGTATGTCTGGGTGTAGATTTACTTTGACTATGGCTAGTTGGAATTCTATATGCCTCACTTATCTGTATGCCAGATCCTTTTCCCATGTTTGGAAAGTTTTCTGCTATAACTTCTGGAAATAGCCTTTTTATTTCGTTTTATGTTGATCCCTGCTTCTTCACTGATACCTATCATTAAATTGTTTCTCTTTGCTTCATCTTGCAGCCATTGAATTGTTATTTCCTGGTTCCTTGTTTTGTTTTTTTGTTTGTTTGTTTGTTTGTTTGTTTTTTGGCAGCACCAGGGATTGAACCTACAACTTCGTGCCTGTCAGACAGGCAATTAAGTCACTGAGCCAAATTCATGGCCATTCCTTGTTATTTTTAAAAGATCTTTCCTTTCATGATTGCTAGCTGCAATCCTGTCTTCAAGGTCTGAAAGTCCGTCTTCAGTCTCTTTCAAGTAGTTTTGTCAGCTTTTGATCAACTTTTTAATTTCCTGGTTTTCTTTTTCAGTCTGTTTCATGCATTGCAATTCCTTTCTATATTGTTCATTCAAGGTTTCCATCATTTTCCTATGCTGCTATTTTTTCATCTATGTCTTCTTTAGATATGCTGAGCATTTCATTCATTATGTTTTTCATTTCTTTTTTTACCTGAGACATTATTTCTGATTTGATTATTTTTGCAGTCTCATGAAGTCATTTCTTCACTTCATTTGTTATTCTCTTGGAGGTTTCAGGTGTGCGACTTCCATTATTTCCATGACTGTGACTCCCAGATTTGTTCTGTGTGGACTGAAGGTCTGAAATTGCCTTTTGCTCCTTCATCTTGACATTTTCCTGTATTCCTCCCAACAAGCTGGTTGTGGGGTCACAGGCACTTCCCTCATTTGCTGCCCTTCCACGGCATAGAGGAGTGGGACAGGCCCCTACGTTCCTCTGACCCAGGGTTTATGGAGAGGTAGCAGGGCATGAAGCCGGCTTCTCCTGACCTGCACAGCTACACTAGGGCTTCCCTGATGGCCAGGGGTGCATGGTGGAGGGACTGCTTCTCTCAGTCTTCATGTCTACACTGGGACTCCCATGATGATGGTAGGCATGGCTGTGTTCATCTGATTCTCCCAGTGGGTGATAGCTACTTGAAGGAAGCAAGGGCCTCCAGTGGTGGCCTTCAAGTGGGGTGCATGGGGCTTACCTGGCTGCATGTCCCTGCCACTGCTCGCTGCCCACAGAAAGCAAGCCTTCTGGTGGTGGTGGCTGGCAGTTGCAGGCAGATCTACTGGTTCTCTCTATCCGCACTGGCTGCCCGCAGCGAAAATTTTCAAAATGCTAAAGATGGTTACACAACTTTATGAATATAGTTAATGTTACTGAGTTTTTCACTTAAAATTTATTAAAGATGCATATTTTGTATTATATGTTTTCACACAAAAATATATTTTTAAAAAATGATTGCTCTGGCAAAAATGTAGCATCGGCAAATAGATTTGGCAACCAAATTGAACAATACTCCCAACAGCCAAAATGTGAGCAACTAAACAAAAGTTCCTTTGAATAATAATCAAAATGAAAACAATATTACATGACTCCATAATGATGTAAATAGAAGATGGAATATAAATAAATGGGAAAGAGAATAATTTTCTCAAAGAAGACTTTTAAAAGCATATCTACACCCATATTCCCTCCGAGTAGTAGAAGGCATCCTTCTACTGCAACCCCTACATTAAATTTATTGGAGATTTAATGTCTAAACTGTAAAATAAAAAAATGAGACAAAAGAAGTCTAATGAACTTGCTGTGGTAATATATGGCAGATACTATCATAATGAAGGTGATTACAGTGAACATCATCAATGATATCGTTTTGACTTCATGCATCTTCTGATAGGAAGTGACAGAAAGTACAAAGCAAAAATAATATTCTACAAGAATGAAATAGGTAAATCCAGTATGAGTGTTCTCCTACAAGTTTTTTGTTTGTTTGTTTGTCTTTTGTTTTATTTTGTTTTGTTTTTGTTTGTTTGTTTTTTGGTACTGGGGATTGAACTCATGACCTTGCACTTACCAAGCAGGTGTTTGTGCCACTGAGCTAAACCCCCAGCCCTTACAAGTTATTTTTTAATACTAGAAAATATTCTTCAAGATTCTCAAGGCCATTAAAAACAAAAATTGTCATAGACAGTTGGAGTGTGGGTATTATGGTTTTTATTGAGATATCCTCCCAGAGCCTCATGCAGTCATCCTTTGGAGGTGACTGAATTCAGAGTGTGTGATTAATTCATTTTTCAAAGCCAGGTAATAAATGCTATACCCACACTAGGGTGGGTAGCCTGCATACAATATGTGGGACAGAAAGAAGTATTTCCCATTTCTATTGCCATGAATGGTTGCATGTGCCAGTCTGGCTTGGAACCAGCTGATTATAGACTGAAACCTCTATGAACTGTGAGTTTAAAAGTAAAACTTTCCTTCTTTAACATTGAGTGTTGTGTATGTTGTCTAAGCATGAGAAAAGTAACTAAGACAGTGGGAATACATGATCATTAAAAAGATTGTACCAAGAAATACTATCAAACCATATTTGAAAAAAATGGCAAAATCCAAATAATATCTGGAGTATAGTTGATGACAATGTACCCAAGTTAGTTTCTAAGTTTGTATACATAACATGGCCAAGAGGAGAGAATTGTGAGAGCTATGAAAAAATACTGTATTATCTTTAAAACTTTGCTGTAAATCTGAAGTTATTTTTTAAAAAATCTTTAAATATTAAAAAATATAACAAGTCTCCACAACTGTCAAAGCCTGCAGGATAGTATACTTCAGCCAAGGTCATGTCTTCCCTTAGCTACTGAGTGCTCAAAAGAGATCTTCAAACTCTGCAAGTTAATTATATTTTAACAGATACCATTTTTGAAAATGTTAGTTGGATATTTTTTCCTCCAGTGTGTCAGAAAACACTTCAAAAACAATCCACTACTTGGATTCAATCTGTTTAGAATAACTGCCAAAAAATAATAATTTTCAAAAAGTAAATTTAAGTAAGTATGCTGTCAGAAAACCACTAAAGGACACAACTAATATTATCTTTGAAAAATCGATATTAAATGTATTATTTTTTGTAAATCTCCACAGATGTCAGCAGTAAATACTATTAAAGGTTACAAAGAATTACTTTTACATGTGAAAAATATTCAAAATCATTTATTCCAGCTTGACTTTTAAGATTTAGTTATTTTGGGAAAGTTTATAACAATAGGACCAGAACTACACAGCATGACTATCTTCTGACTTGTTTCTAATACATTTCTTTTTCACTGAGACCTACATGACACTGCTTGCATGGCTCAGTAATAAGCCAAAAGCTTGTGTTATTTCACAGAAAAGTTGTTTCCAGAAAGCACTCCTGATTGGTCAAAAGTAGCAGGAAAATATAACATACTGTCAGAGTTTTGCATCCTTTTTGTGAAGCTCTTCCTGAGCAGAAGGTATTCAAAGTCTCTTCTGCTTGGGAGTTCTGTATTATTTTATTCTCATTATAACCAAACGTAGCTTGATGTATTCAGAGACCACTACAGGAACAGAAAGTGGGCAGGTCCTTTGACTGTTACTCATTAGAGGTATGATTTGTGATTTTTTTCTAAAAGAGTCAGGGATTTCAGTCAGTTTTGTTGAAAAACAGCAATTGTTCACTTGGGCCGACACATGTCCAATAGGTAACTAACAGAAGAACAAAGCTTGATCATTTTATAATTTTTGTTACCTTAAAACTTTGGGTACAGTCTCTTCTCAGCTCTGTGTACAAGTGAATCAATCATTTTGAGGAGTGTTTGTAAAAAAAAAACAAAAAAACAAAAAAAAACCCCAAATACTAAAATGAGTTTTATTAACCTTAAATGTACAGCCTCTCATTTCCCTTCAAGACTAATGACTCCAAGATAATGGATTTAAAGTAACATTCCAGTACTCCCAGAAGTCACCAACCTTTATCCCAACCCTGTGTTTACCTGAATTCCAAAGAAAAGAGAATCTGAAATGACAGAAACTATCACAAAAAAATACAATTATTTCATGGGGACAGAACAACTCTTCCAGCCATATGGATTCCTCCTATGAGCAACGAATTGCCCTATTAGTCACCAGGATTCAAACTGGTGTACGAAACTGGGACTGAGATAATAATTAACCAGATCATGGCCCACCTCAGCGAGTGCTTCAAAACTAACCTGCTTATAAACCTGTATATGTGTATATGTAAGATAACTAAAAAGAACACTGCTCAATGTATTCGTTATTGAGAGGGAACAATTAATACTCATATGATTGGATCAATCTTGCATGTCTATATCTGTTAATGTAAGAAACCATTTTAAAGATAACGATGCGCAAATTGCAACCACTGTCAACCTTCTATCTTCCGGTTTTGTAAACCTGCAATATTCTGTATTTACTCTAGTTGTTTGCTTGTCTCTTTTGCTTGTTGTTTTTACTATATATGTCGTTTTTTTTGTTGTTGTTGTTGTAGTTTTTATTTGTTTTGTTTTTCTTCGCTCAAATAAAAAAAAAAAAAAAAAAACCTAACCTGCTTATGTTTGTGCCTGGGTCAGTGAGATTCCCTTCATGTGCTACATTCAGCTACTCAAGCTGGAGTCTTTTTCATTTCTTCTTTTTTACTTTACAGTGAAATATTTTTCCCTGTAATTTCAGGCTTTAGTTTTAATATTTCATATCAGACAGCAGCAATCTTGTTAAATTTATATTATTTGTAATTTCCCTATGTATTTCCAGATCAACAAACTTTCCAAACATTAAGAACTGTGGTCTCTGGCCTTTGCACTTATTTTAGTCTATCTATTTAATTTATATGTAATGCCTAATGGCTATGGTGTGAGGTTATTATTTCATGTTCACTCAATCTTTTATAAACATGTTAATAGCATCATTGTCTCTCAGGAGATCTCTGTCTGAAAAACTAATTACAAGCCATAAAAGGTATTTCAAATCTAATTATTCGCTATACAACATGAATTGAACAAATCCTATGCCTAATTCCTTCTTATGTTTTCCCCAGAGTGAGGGGAAAACCTACTCCAAACTAGACTGTTGGCTGGTCTGCTCTCTCTACCAATCACAAATTTGCCATTCACAACTACAAACATAAGTCATGCTACATTACAACTTATACAAAGGTCCAATTTGTGGTTTACTCACTTAACATTTTCTGCACAGTATGATGTTTATCACAATGGGTGTTTCCTTTGATTTCTTGCTAGGATAATATATATTATGAAACAGAAATCCCACTAAACAAAAAGTTTAAATTATAAGAAAAATATTTTTCTAATACTATTATTTTCCACATAACTTGATCTTGTTATTTTTCTGTTATGAATTCTGTCATCTTCATTAGACTTTTCTCAAGATGGTTTTAGCAGCTCTTAATATTTCAGTTTCATATCTGCATGATTTCTAAACACTTTGAAGTCTCTTTATTAATTAGGGTTCTTGAGACAAGCAAAAGCATTGAGATAAATTTCAACTTATCAGATATACGTATTTAGAAATTTATTATATGAATAGACTTGTGCAAGTAGAGTCACACGACTAGCCATCTGCAATGTTGAAAAGTAGCACTGTAATTCAGTTGAAGTTCAAAGGTTTACAACAAGCACTCTCGTGCAGGAGAACAGATGAATTTCATAGGTGAAACAGGCAAGAAAATTTTAGATTTTTCCACCTTTTTCCTATGTAGAGGCCTTCAAAGGATTTGATGATACCCATACTCACCAGTGAAGTTACAGTTCTTTACTTAACCTTCTGATGTAAATGCTAAACTTTTCCAGAAACATACCCAGATGCACCTTCAGGAATAATGTCTTCCTGGCTATTTGGATATCCCTTATCCCAGTCAGATTGACCCAAAAAATTAACCAGTCCATCTTTATTTAGTTATCATTTGATTTTGACATTGTTTGCTTTGTTTTTCAACAAAAATAAAATCTTGCGTATCCATGATGTCCCACTGTGTCGTAAGCATATTCAGTGAGCATGGAAAAAAGCTGAATAATATTTAATTGTTTGAAGTTAGGCAACCTAACTACTGATATGCTGTCTTTAACTTTGTGATGAATGACAACTTCACTCAGAAAATTGCATTGTGTTTGTTACACTTAACTCTACATCTTTATGTATCCATTCATTATATAATGTGTACAAGGGTAGTAAATATACTAATTAGACACTCTTAAAGTTCAAATGTTCACAATCTTATTACCCAAGAGCCAATGGTATATATACTTAATCAAGTGAATAATAAATTAATTGTTCTCCAACATTATTATTTACTATAATATTATTGCCATAATTCTCTATGAAACTAACTATTTCCCTGAAAATTTTACCACTGTTCATTTACAACACCACCGCTGTTTAGAATTTATGCATTTTAAAAGAGTATTTGTGCTTACCTCTGATTAGCACTTTGGAAAAAATATTTTGAAGTATAAGTTGTGAGTAAGACTTCATGAAAATCTGAAAGCTACATTTATTATGTTGTACTCTCCCCAAAACTATGTGATATATCTACCTTAAAGTGTTATTTTGATGTACAGTTTCTCTTAGTACTGAGGTAGAAAAGCTTTTCTGGCAAAAATGTAATAATTCATTATTTATTTTTAGGTATTGTTTTTGTATCTTTTCAGTTTGAAATGAGCAGTTATTTTTTAAATCAGAAAAGGTTAAGGAGGTACCATACTCATCAGTTGATTAACTCCTTGATCTGTTCACATTGTCTTAGGAAGTGGGATTGAGATACTAAGGACAGTTTCATGAAGTGCAATTGAGAACCAGTACTCCACTGGAAGTTGGTAGAATATTTTCTGAGAAAAATTACAAGATATCTAGAACAGACCTAGCCCAAGAGAGCTGCCAAATATGCTGCAACAGGCAAGGTCATAAGGGCAAGTCTGTCCAAGTCCTTTGCAACTCGTATTTCATAAAAATCTGCTGCTGGTGATGGTCATGAACATATAGGATTTAATGTTTGCCTGTTGGATTTCAGGTATACTTGGGTCTCATTTCTTTCTATTCCACTATTCCGTAACTAATAGTTTACCTGTGAGAAACAGGGAATAGTTTAAACAAGAAAGATATACCCTGTGCCATTGAACATTGGAAGCATAGCACTCGTTTTGTTTTGTTTTTAAAATTTTACAGGAACTCATAACTAAGGGTTTACATTGAGTCTCAGAGGAGATTTGTTTCTTAGACTTTTCGGCAATGATGGAACTCATACAGATAGAGCAAACTTATTTTTCATAATGAAAGGACAAGAACAATTTGGAGACCAGGTGCAGAGTACTATGGTTTAGATTTAAAAGCTTTAGGTTTAAAATATCCCCTAAAGTCTAACATACTCATAGGTGGGACTCTTAGAAGGTAGGAGTTGGCTGGATCATTGAGATGTTTCACTCATCAATGGATTAGTTGAATGATGATTTTAAGTGTTTTCAGGTGAGGCCTGACCAGAGGCACCATTCACCCAGTGGCAAGGCCTGGAAATGTATTTTCTTGTCCCTGCTTCTGCCTTTCTCTCTATGCTTCCTCACTGCCATAAATTGAAAGCTTTTCCACTACATTGTCCTTCCACTATAAATTTTCTGTGTTGGAGCCATTCAGTCATGAACTGTAACCCCCAAATCCTGAGTCAAACTGAAAATCTTTCCCATTAAATTGTGCATTATGGGTATCTTCCCAGTTATTTATATAAAAGAACTAATATTGTTGAATAAAAGTATTTGTTTTGTTATCTATATTTTGTCTCTGCTAATGTATAAACTATGAGTTTTAATATATGCTTCCTCATGGTTTTTTAATGGTCTTCCTAAAAATTTCTTAGAGAAATAATTGCTAAATGTCCTTGTAGCAGCTTAAGAATATAGACTAAGAATTTTTTTCTCTCAAAGACATATTAAACACTGTTCACAATTTGTTATAACCACATATATTAGCATAATATGTCTATAATAAATCTTACTATAAGTTTAGCATTTTTGTAGATAATATTCTCGAAGTTTGGTTAAAACAATAACAATAAGCATGACAATAACAAAAACAAAAACTTACTTTAGCAAAATGTATGGGAAATCAAGGAATGGCCACAAATTAAATCAATATATTTTCTTATACTATAATTAAATTTTATAAAAAGATTTTTTGACATTCAGTCATCCTAGAATGGAGCAGAAGTGAAGGTTTAGAGATGACTAGGAAACAAACAATAGAACTTTAACCATAATCTAATAAAACCATCTACAGAACTGTTACCAGTATTAGTTTAATGTTTTCCAGTGGATTGATATTGCTAAAAGGGGATGCCTTTCACAAAATCAGAATCTTTACCTAATTTTTACCTTTGCAAATATGTACACAGATACCAAAATATAGGCTTTACAGTCTCTCTCCATTTTTCTCAAAATATTAAGGCCTTACATGATGACATTAGATGATTTATATATTTCATTACAATCAAAATAATAAGGTTCTAAATTGGTTTGTGGCCCAGCAAACCTGTTAAACTCTAGTGAAAAATTAGTTTAATAGATATCACTGAGAGATGTGCTCTGTCGGGATTTTTAACTTGATATTTCATTTCATTATAAATTTTAATAAATCAATCCATTTCACTGTCATATCTCTTTCAGGAATGTGAAATTATCTTATAATTTTACCTAAATAAAAATTCCATTGCTATTTGAAATTAGTAGCATACTAAATCAGTTTTATTTTTGTTAATTTTTATCATTTGTTATGTCTATGACACCAGACACTGAATCTTACATTATTTCAATTGCAATATATTTAACTTTGAAATCTTTATTTTCAGATTCTGAGAGCTGAAAAAACTGTATGAGTTTTGGTTTTTTCTCCATGGATGCAATTATGTTCTCACAAATCGTGAGAGGCCTTCTAAGGACTGTTGCCTTAACCTCTGGAGGGTTTCTCTAGGCCTGAGTGGGGAAGACCCAGAATCTCTGGTTTTCTAACAATGAGAAACTGGCAAACAAAACAAGAATGGCTTTCCCAGATATTTGGGCTGATGTTTGTTTCACCCTGAATATTTTCTCCTCTTTTTGGATTCACTTCTGAACCCTTTTCATTTGATGTACCAGATTTGTATACCCATATACGCAAACTTACTGACTTTCCTTATGTTATTTTGTCAGTTGTGCTTAATAAAATTTAATGTAATATGATATATTTACTCTTTGTTTTTAAGCATAACTTCTTTATTTGGATTCCAGGACAAAGTACCGTATTCTCTTTTATTAGCTGTTGTGTCCCTTCACAATTCCCTTTGTTTTTTGTACTACTCTTTTGTCTCTTAATATTATAGAGTATCATATCGCATTTACAGACACAGATTATTTTTATACTCACTGTCCTCAATCACTTATTGATACATTGCAATTTGGTGACTTTTAAAAATATCCATACATACAATAATACTTAAATTTATATTGTCATACTAGATCTCTGTATGCATTGCCAGACTCTGGTATCTAATTTTCTCGTACAAGTCTCCACTTAAACGTCTACAGTGCGTCTCAAACTTACCATGTCTGAAACTAATTTAATATTTCATGTCAAAATTATTGCATTTATAGTAACTATATTTTAATAGATGACAAATCTATCCTTTGAGTTAAGCTGTCTAACATCGTATTTTTTTAATCTTTTATTGTCTGCTTTCTTACATGGCCATCATACATACATACCTTGAGGAAATTTGACTGTTTTTTTATGTGTATCTCTAGAATCAAATCATCTCTTTTTACTCAGTTGCTACATTTCTAGTTTGAATCACATCTCTCTCCTTACTGTAATCATCTTGACTGGCCATCATCTTTTTCTTGAACCACTGCCATAGTTTATTTCTCTTCATGCTCCTAACATTTGCTAATCATAAAATTATTTCGTTGATTAATATTTTACTATTTCAGACACAGTGTGGTTTTGCTAAGATAAGAGACTGTGATAAACAGAGCTTCAGACAATTGAAAATTAAAGTGCTAAGGCCACAGTTTTGAACTTTACGTTAAAGACAATAGTCCTTATTTTGCAATGCAGAGTAAACAATATACCAATTAAACTATGTTTATGAAAGATAACTGGTATCATTTGTAAACTACTATTAGCTCTACTGCTATAATATTTCCTGTGTTAGTGATTGATATTTGATATATTAGCTATTTATTAATGAATTTATTAGCTATTTATTAATGGATAAGAATATTATGCCCTTGGTTTTTGCTTTTTAAAAGACAGAGCAACTAAATATACTCTGGCTATACTCAAATATATTACTGACAGAGGAATGCAAGAAAGTAACAATAGGTATCAAAGACAGCTATCTTAATGTTTTCTAGTAAAACAGACTCATAGGCTTCTATTATTCTAAACCAATCTGATTATTTTGGGATGTCTTATTAGATTCTAAATGTTTAGCAAACTATACATGTGATTCTTATCCAGTGATTCAAGATCTTTCTTGTTACTGTTATTTAAAAATATAAACCTATCAGACTTCCTATTCCAATTACAAAATAAACATAAAAACTAAGCAATTTTCATTTTAACATAATTTATACTATGTATACTTTAAACATTATTAGTTACTTCTGTAATAAACAATAAAATATGGTTGGTAATGTAAATATGGCTGGTAGTTTACAATATTTATAAGCAGTGGGCATTGGTATAGTCACTGTGAGACTGTGGTAAGATGATTACACTTATATATAAATATGAGAGTGATTACAGACTTTTAAATACTAGTTTGGGATACAGTAATTAAGGTACCTAGATGAAATGAAGAATTG
>RJWM01017379.1:0-43251 GCA_004363535.1 Dasyprocta punctata | reverse complement strand
GCCTCGAAGATCAGACAGAAGAGAATCCCCCGTGTCTGCAACATTGCCTACTGTTATCATACAAAGAGACATTCAGGGTGCTGTTCAGAGGCCTGCAAAATCTATGAAAAAACACTAGTGTCTAGTTGCTTTATGTACCTTAGTTGCCATCAATTTAGCCAGACCTCAGAGCCAGCAGCTTGCTTACGGGGGGGGGGGGTGTCCTTGATTCTGAGCCCGTGCGCCGGTGCCTCGCGGTCCCAGCAAGTTGCGGTCCGGTTGGACCGGTTCTGGTTCTCCTCCGGGGTGGCGGAGCCCCCATCCCCGGAAGGCAGATCAGATCTCCCCTGATGCAAGCTGGCGCCGCGTAATATTAATTTTAGATATCACTTTTCTGTGAAATGATAATAGGAACAAAAGATAATTTTTTAATATTTTAAAATAAATTCATCATAACTTTTGTAGTTTCAAAGGATCAAAAATTAACTCTCAAATAGGCATCAATTGTTCCCATCTCTGGGAAAGATGATGGTGTCACTATAATTCAGGGAATAGTGACCATGTGGGTTCAATGATGCTAGGCCCCTGATTCAACTCCCGAATTCGCATTATCTTTGTATTAGCTTTAATTTCTTGCACTACACGTAATTCAGTCTACATAGTGAAAAATGTAATCATCAAGAGCTTTTGATCTTCCATTTCTCACAACTTTCAATACCAATAACAGTTTTGTTTTGTTTTGTTTTTTTAATCTCCAGATAGGGGAAAAAAAGAGACACCTTGGCTTTGATTAGAAGTGCTTACTAGGACAAGAAGTAGAATCATATAATACAGTTTCAGCTTTCACTAAGGCAATGTGAATGTGAGTAGGTAGATTACAATTTTGGGGAAACAGGTAGAGGGTGTGTTAACAGAATCAGAGTCTTTTTTGTTTGGTTTTGGTTTCATTAGGAAAAAATAATTCTCTTGTTTGAAGTTTATCTTAGATAATATTGGCAACTGTGCTAGTTTTCTGTCACTATGACAAATTTCTTGAGATGATTAACTTATAAATAAAAGAGGTTTATTCTGTCTTACAATTTTGGAGCTTCTAGTCCATGATCTATTATGTAGGCCCATTGCTTTGGGGCCTAAGCGGAGGCAGAGCATTATGGAAGGAGTTTGTGCCAGGACAGAACTACTCATTTCATGGCCAGGAAATAATAACAGAGAAAGAAAATGATAGAGTCCAACAATTCCCTCAGAAGGCACACTCCCAATCACCCAAGCACTTCCCACTAGGCCTCACATCCTAAAGTTTCCACCACTCCCCAATAAAGCCAGCCTCAGGAACATATGTTAACATGTGCATTTGGGTTATCCAAATTCTTTTATAGGTTGGACCACCAATGGCATCTATATGTTCCTCAACTCAAAATAAATCCATTCAATAGTTTCCTCATTGCTCAAAAGTTCAAGTCCAAAGTCTCCTGTGAAACACAAGGCAAATTCAACTGAGAGCCCCAATAAAAATGCAGAGAATGTTTTATACTTTCAAGATACAATGACACGAGAGACATGGTATAAACATTCCTATTCCAAAAAGGAGGCATAGGAAAAATATTAAAGGTAGGATTGCTCCAAGGCACAATCAAATTTTAAGAGGACAAATACTGAAACCTAAAAAGTTCCATACCTTATATCCAGGGTATACTGTGATAGAATGTAGTTTCCAAATGGGTTGCACAGGCCCAAATGACTTGTCTTTTACACCTCCTCTTGGCAAGTGTGAAAGATTCCTGGCACCTCTACCTTCTTGAAAGGCCTTTTTTGGTTTCAGTTTCACTCCCATGGCTCCACAAATTACATTTCATTATGGAAGTGGGGTTTGCTTACAGGAAATTTGACCCTGCAGTGCAATCCCTGGCCTCTCATGGATTCCTTTGAATGCTTGGAGTCTTTGCAACCCCATAATTGTTGCATTCTACACACCTATAAAACAAGCATCATGGATGTTGCTGATCTGACTGTCTCTCTTCCAATTTGTCATTCCTGTCACCCATACATCTAACATTTAACTGAATTGTTCAAGTCCAGTATATCTGCTTCAGTATTTTCCATATTCTTTAACTCTTTACAAAGGTGGTCATTTATTTCTTATTATCTTTATGATTTCATAAAAGTTTTGTTTATGTCTTCTTTAAATTTGTTAGATATTTTATTAATTAGGGGCTTTATCTGCCTATTTGCATCCTACCTAAATGCACTGAACAATTTATGGATCTGCTTAAGTAGTTTCTTTGATTTCTTCAAACATTTTAATCATTTTGTTTCACAGTTCATTGCCAGAAATTTTCTCCATCTCAGTTCCCATGAGATCAACTTTGAGAAGTAAGAGTTTTTGGAGGCATCTTTCCATTGTTTTCTCATGTTTGTATTATTTTTGTGATGAGATTTGAAGATCAGTTAGAATAGAAAAACTCTAACACTACTGTGGAATTGTTTAAGTTAGAGTATGTCTCCCTGGGATGGCATCTTGGCTTTGGTTACATTTTGATGATCACACACATATTCAACCTACTCAATATAATAGATTAGTTTGTATTTCAAGGATAGAACAACCACCATTTATATCAGTACCTATAGAACCAACCATTTATTAGTCATATAAGTTAAAGCTTGTTACAATACTTGGACATTTTTCTCAATACCCAGGAAGACAATGAAATAATACCTAGTACAAGTAAGATAATATGTAGAGGATGAAGGAAGGAGAAAAGAAAAGGGAAGGGAAGAAAATAGTTTGGAAAGAAG
This sequence comes from Dasyprocta punctata, assembly GCA_004363535.1. Taxonomy (NCBI): domain Eukaryota; kingdom Metazoa; phylum Chordata; class Mammalia; order Rodentia; family Dasyproctidae; genus Dasyprocta; species Dasyprocta punctata. The sequence goes on along the minus strand of RJWM01017379.1, from coordinate 40,479 downwards.
GGAAGAAGAAAAAAGAGATAATAGTAAATGATGCTATGAATAGAGTCAGGTGATAATACTTTTGTATGTGGACTGGAAGGAGTCGAGGAAGGAGGCTTAAGAAGTTATCTGTGACTATGGAGATAGGGAGAAAGAGTGAGGAAAGTATAACTGAAGATCATGGGAAGGTATAGGAATTCAGAGCCAATTACTATGCCGATAGAAAAGTTTGCTTTTGAATTTTCCATACCCAATTTCTTCTGAGTGTTACCAGACATGGCCATGACAGATGCTATGTAAACTAAAGCACTAATTAATTTTTATTCATTTCATTTATATGAATATATATATGTATATAAGAAATGAAAAGGAAAACATGCACACAAACATTATAATTCAGTCTGAATTAGACCTGTTGTGCTCTTCTTTCTTAGTTGCAAAATGGAGAGATCTTGTCTTGTAGCAGTCACAGGGATGTGATTTACAGTTCTCTGTGGTTGTGACTAGGCTTTTTGATGCTTTGACCAGTGCTTGACTATTTCCCCTCCAATAACTTGTTCTCTTGCCTGTCACTAAGTGAAGGTGCTTGTGAGGCTGGACATACTGCTAAATCTGCCTTGGTTTCCTCTGGAGGTATAGTGCTGTTAGATTTCCACTGCACTCATGCATGTGTTACTAGCTAGAAGTTTTTGTCTTTGTTTTATAATCAAAGACTTCCACTTGTGTACAGTTGAAAATGATGGGAGCATGGCAGGACTGACCAGACTCCTGATCTTCCCTTGTGTCTTAATTACTTTTACTTATTGCCGAGACAAAATTCCTGACGCCGAAAATTAGGGAAGGAAAGGTTATTACTTACAGTTTCTCGGGAGTTTCAGTCCATACTTAGTTGGCTCCAAGGCAGCGTGGTGTGGTGGGGCTGCTGTTCATGGTGGCCAGAAGCAGCAAGCTGCTGGAGAGAGAAAGAGGCAGAAGTGAGCAAGAGGAAGACCCACCTCCTTTACACTGTATCTCAGCTCCACCCCTGGGCAGGTGCAGCACTCACATCACCAATCTCAGCACTAGACAACAGATCAATTACATGTGTCAGACTCAGCCCCTTCAAAGGTATATGAGGACTTGGGGGGACATAGTATATCACCCAATACATTCCACCCTTGGACCCCCAAGGACTCATGTACATCTTTAATATAAAAGACACGGAGTCCATTTCCAAGAGTTGCCAAAGTCCTAACAGTTTTAGCACTGTTGAAAAGTCCAAGTCCCAAATCTGCTCTGAGATTTATGGTGAACTCTTAACTGTAACCCACTGTAGAAATGAAAACAAGGTTAAGCGCTTCCAACATATAAAGGCACAAGATAAACATTACCATTCCAAAAGTTACAAAGGGGAATACAAAGCATTGGAACCAAAGCAAGTTCAAAATCCAACAGGGCAAACATCAAGTCCTGGAGTTCTCCGCTCAGCATCTGAAGAAACCTGGTTGCAAGCTCGAAAAGGCTTGAGAGATTTTACCCCCATGGCACTTTCACCACTGCCATGGGAGTGAAATCTCTCAAGCCTTTTGGAGTCTTAACTTCTATAGCTTTCCTTGGACAATCCATGTTCCTTGGCTTTTGGAGTCTTAACTTCCATAGCTTTCCTTGGATGATCCATGTTCCTTGGCTTCACCCTTACATCTTTACACATTGCCCTCTGCAGATGAGGCAGAAGCTGCCTTAGCCTTTTCTTGTACTTAAAACCAGTGCCACGTGGATGCTGCCAAGGTCCACTGGCAGCTGAAGCAGTAGCCAGGCTTTCCCCTCTCTTGGCTATAGGGGTCGACTGCCTGGATCGCTGAGCTCTCTGAACCTGATTGTGAGGAATAGATTCTCTATGCAGCTGCTATTTTGGAATCTGGTGCAGCTGCTTCCATTCCGGAATCTGTTGCAGCTGCTGCCCTTTTGAAACCTCCTCTGGCCTCTGTCTCCACTCCAGAACGTGATGCTCTGCGGCTTTTTCCTCTAAGCAAACTCTTTCACTTTTGAAGGCCTGAGGCTGCAAAGGGTGAAAGCCTGTTGCTTCCTGGGATGTCCCCAGGCCATCTTTTTTATTTCTTTGTTCCTTCTCAGAAATCAAGGTCTCAGCTCCATCTGTATAGTTCACATCTTCCTGGCCAAGCTCACAAGGTTTTAAATCACCATGCCGGGTTCCTTGCTCTTTATTTGCAACATAAATCTGGCAAAGAGCCCCCAACAAAAGCCAGGCCACTGTTTCAGCATCTGGTTGCCTGGAAATTTTTTCCACTAAACTAATTAGTCCATTGCCCTTAATCTCAGTCTCAGGAAAATTCTCTGGGCACCAGCAGAACACAGACAAACTTTCTGCCAAGCTGTAACACACATTGTGTGGAGTCCAACACCCAATGCAGTCCTTCTCCCAGCAGAAACCTCCCAAGCCTGATCTTTACCAGCAGGCTTTCTATCAGGCTTCTGGTCCCCTGGGTTCTGACCAGAATCTCCCATACAGAACAGCCTAAGCTTTTCTAGCTCTATGTCTGTAGGCAACATCTCCACACCTTTCCAAACTCTTCCCAGAAGCTATTTCCAAAGGCTCTCAAACCACATGGTCAGGAATAGTTACAGCAATGACCCCCCTCCTCTAGTACCAAATTCTGCCTTAGTTACTTTTACTGGTTGCCTAGACAAAATACTGATGCCCAAAATTAGGGGAGGAAATGTTTATTTCTTACAGTTTCTCAGGAGTTTCAGTCCATACTTAGTTGGCTCCAAGGCAGCATGGCATGGTGGGGCTGCCGTTCATGGTGGCCAGAAGCAGCAAGCTGCTGGAGAGAGAGAGAGGCAGAAGTGAGCAAGAGGAAGACCCACCTCCTTTACACTGTATCTCAGCTCCACCCCTGGGTGGGTGCAGCACTCACATCATCAATCTCAGTGCTAGACAACAGATCAATTACAAGTGTCAGATTTAGCCCCTTCAAAAGTATATGAGAACTTGGGGGGACATAGTATATCACCAATAGACCTTGATTTCTGGAGGGGCTTCCTCGATCTGTATCCCTTTCTCTCTGCAGTAATACCTGCAGCTGCTTATGTCTACTCTTTTTTCTTCTCTCTTAATGAACTACCTGTGCTCCAACTTTCGTCCCATTCAAACTATATCCATACCCCTCAAATATTCTCTCTCTAGCTCACAAATTCAGTGGTACTGAGGGCTTGGTGAAGGAGAATCTTTCTACTAGGAATTCAGTAGTAGTTGAGGGCAAATGAGATGCAGCTCCCATGGCCACTGAGCTTAGCAGTTTTTGGTGGATTGTGAGATGGATCTCACATGGTTACCAAGCCCTGTAGTGCTGAAAGAGAGTGGTGAGAAGGTTATTGTACGGGCAAAGAGCTTGGAAACTTCTGGGGCTGTGGTTGTGTGCCTACTCTTACATGGCTCCAGGATCTTTTATCCATACCCATCAAATCAGTCACTGTTACTGCATGTCCCTGAGGATCACTGCCCTCCAGGCTGCTTTATACTTGATTTCAAGTCCTTATCCAGGACCATCTCCTTGTTTCTTTCTTTCCATACCTAGGGCTTACCATTCCTAACTCAGTTACCACCCTCTCAGTGATTCTCTGGCCTATGTCTTCCTTTGTGCCCTCATGAGCAGGCCCTCTCCTGTGAATAATTTCTTGCTTGCTGAGTTCTATCTCTCCATAAAAAGACAGATAGGACATTGGGTCAGTGGGCTGTGACTGCTACACTGGTTTCCAACACACTGGCTCAGTTGCCACTGCTGGGCTTATTCTCCCAGGAGTGTAGGGTCTTTCCCTAGCTAGCATGCTCACTAAACTCAATTATAAATAGTGCAAAGACTAAGAAGTGGCCCTACTTCTCTCTCTAAATACCCCTCATGCTGGAATTGACCTGGTGGCTTCTCCTTCAACTTGTCTGCCCATCTGGGGTTTTGCTTGACTCCCTTTTCCCTTTTCTGTGTACCAATGGATCCTGTTTTATTCCACAATTTTTGAGAGTTGCTCTCTAGTCAACCATAACGTCTGCCCTGTACCCTGTTAGGTCTCACACATGTAACTCATTCTTCCTTTCAAGGAAGCCAAAGAGTAAGGAAATTCTACTACTGATTTCTAGTGTGGTATTTCAATAACAACTCTAGATTTTTAATTTAAAATTGAGTTAGAATTGAGACTGAATTTTTCCTGTATGATCAGATATCTAGAAAGCAACTAACTCAGTTTACCCTTATCACTACAAGGTTTAAGATAGCCAGCTTGTTTTAAAACAACAGACATCCAAAAGAGAGAAGCTGCAATCAGAGAACAAGGCATTGTGACAGGTTCATTCACACCGATTTACTTCTTTCCCATAGGGAAGATGTTAGAAAGAAATGAGGAGAGAGCAAATCATTGTTCATCATCATTCTGTTGCATGAGATAGGGCTGAACATTTCTATGTTCAAGTTTTTTATAAAGAAAGAGACAATAATCTCACAAATTTTAATTATATCCCACTTCTTTCAGTAGTATGCTTTATAACATGTAAGAAACTACAATTTTGTATATTTAAGATATACACATATATATATACACACATATATATCTTAAAGGATATATATATGTGTATCTTAGAGGATATATATATATATATATATATATATATATATATAAATTCTCTCTTTTGTCCTCTGTAAGTGGTTCATGTATATAATCACCTTGAACTTATATCTATTTAGTGACAGGGAAACAGTGGAGAAAAAAAGGAAGATCAATAATTGAGCTCATTGAAATGGGACCTTTGGTGGAGTCAGAGTAGGAAAAAGAAAAATAGGCAGAAACAGACTTGTCAGCCAGTTTATTTACTGTATTGATTATGTGATGATGAACATGTGTACATTTTTATTAGGAACAGTTTATTCTTAGGGTTTGAGAGTTTATTGATCCATTTGAGAGTGAACACTTAAATGAACAGACTTTTAGTTACTTATATTTATTTTCTTTTATTTTGTTAGTCTTTCTTAGATGTGATTCATCAACAAAACCATTTATATGTGCAGTGGGATTATGGTGTTTGGTGAAGAAATAAAGAATAAAAAGTTGAAAAAGTTATGCCATACAACTCAGCTTTTTCTCATTCCTGCCCAGTTTTAGATTTTATTTATTTATTGTTTTACTAGAGTCATTGTTTGTTTTCAGGGGCAAAGCAAAGCAACAAATCTGGTCTCCTTAGGGCACTAAGCAGTTATTGTGCTAGGACTGAAACTTAGAAATATTGTGAAAACATTTTATACCTTTAACTAAAAAAAATGTAAATTCATTATTTTACTATGTTCCATGCTGTTTCATATTTAAGACTTCTCATAATAATGAGGAAGCATAAACTCTTTTAAATCCATAAGGCAGGCACTATAAGACTCCCTAGGTCTTGCTACTTAGTGCTAGAGCAAAATGTATTAAGAATAATTTAAATACAGGAGTTCTGGAAAAGTGTCAGAGATCAAACAATAGGGGGGTTAGGCTTTATTACTCAGTGTTAAAATGGAAAAAAGGTCTTCCACAGATGTCAGGATAATTATTGCCAAGATCAGTTTTCATACATCACTAGCATTCCTGCTTTTTTTAATTTTATTTTTTATTAGTATGTGTCACACATATTGATCACATTCATCACAGAGAATTTGTACTTGTACATAATATATCAAAATTGGTTTTGTTCACATTCCCCTCCTACCCTCCCCATTTATAAAAGCTTTCTTTCCATTTTTTCCTTCCATTCTCATTTTATCTTTTCTCTTTCTTCCTTTCCCCCCTTTGTATTTCTTGTTTCTCTTCCCATTTGAACATTCCCTTCCTACTTCGAAATATCTACCAATTCTATTTTCCCATCATCTCACTAGTTTTGTTTCTATATTTTAAGTGGAACTCTTGTCTAAGGACAGTACTTTTCTTGCCCTTGTAGGTTAGCCAGGAAGTACCTTGTTGGTTTATCTAATCAGCAATTACCTTTGCTCTTAATTGTAAATTTCAGGAAAGTTTCATCCCCCAGATGCATCCTTCTCAAGGAGTTGACTGATGTGTCATTTTTGTATCATACAGTTATGTAAAGAAGACAGTTAAATATAAATAGAAACATAGAAGTCTAATTTTAAAATAGAATTGGAAATGAGCTCAAGTAGAAAGCTTAATACCTGCCACTTCCGTTTTGGTCATTGAAATAGTTCATTAAAGGAGGAGGTCATTGAATGAAACGATTTTTGTAAAATGGCATGCTGTTCTTATTCCTAGTGAGTTGTGTGAGAATGAATCGAAATAATTTCAGAGTTGAAGTTTATTTGTAGAACTTGGTAAATCTAGGTAATTAGAAATTCTGGCAATTTGTTGCAATGACTACTTCAGAGAGCTTCACATCTCTGACCTGTGTATTCCCTTTCCTATAAATCAGGTAGGTTCTGTGACTTGTGTAAACTCTTAAACTATAAGGAAAGCAATATTTTCCCAGGTCTGTACTAAAGACAAAAGAAAGCCTGGAAGCTTCTACTTATGCATTTTGGAGAGTCCTGAAACACAATGTAAGAATCTGGACATCCCACTGGAGATACAGTGTGGAGAAAAACTCCACAATGAAGGCAAATTCTGAGACAGCACTGTAGGCAGAGAGAAGTTCAGCCATTGAAGACACCCAGCACCTTTTAGCCACAAAACTGACCAATCCACTGAAATGCATCTTGATGATGAACCACTGGAATAGAAGGCTAAAGAAATAAAATGTCAATGTAATTGTTGCCATTTGAAAGTTACTGCATTTTTAGCGAAAGATTTGCTAATTAGCAATAAATAAATAACTAGAACAGATAGAAAATGCAAAAGCTGAGTATCTCCCACTTCCTTTTCCCACCCCTATTCTCAGCCTTGTGGTGCACAGATTTACATTGTTGAGGTTTTTCAAGGGCAGTTAAAGCATTTGGTGTTTTTATCTACTTGGAGTATAAAATAATGATACAGGTTCATTGGCGAAAACTGGGTTAGTATCATCATGAAATAAACTATGGCTTTAAATATAGAATTGTTTATGCTTGAGTTCCCTTATAAGATTCCTCTTCTACACCTCATATAGTGGCTATCATTTTGCCTTGGGAAGGGAAGAAATTACAGATGAATAGAATATTGTTGGTTATTAACTCCTTTGTGAGTGTCATCCAGTCCCACACTATCATCTACCTCTGTCTATTTTCTCCAAGTTAATTTTGAAAGGAGCATAATATACAGCTTCCTAAAATCTTACCTCCAATTTGAAGCAATTTTAATTTAATTTAATTTATTTTTTTATTTTAAACAAGAGGAAAGTAAGAAACCAAAGCAAAACAATTTCACAACCAGCCAATAAGACAGGAAAAATCATCAGCACACTGCATATTATAATACTGACAGAAATTATTTAGGATAAAAAATATAGACATGAAACATTATCCAAAAATTATTTGCACAAAACTTTTGCTTCAATGAATCAAGAGAAATCAGCTATATGACTATCTTTTTTGTTATGATTGCACTACTGTTTTCAAATAAACATTTCACATTAAAAATGAAATCTCTAGATGACCCCAAGAAAACTACTTTTCACTCAAAATTCTTTTTCTTTAACTGTCTTAACTAATTTTTTGTGTGCATAGATTTTGTTTCAGTTCATCACACAAGTGCAACAATGCAATGGTTACATATGTGTGACTTATTTAGTTCACTGAGAAGTATATTTTCAGTACTCATCCATTTAAGTGTGAAAATGCTTGTTTATAATTCTTTATAGCTGAGTAGTATTCCATTATCTAGAAGTACCATGTCTTTTTTATCCATTCCTCAGTCAAGGGGCATTTAGATGTTTCCAAGATCTAGCTATTATGAACTATTGTTACATGCAGCTATGAATATAGGTGGACATATTTCGCTGTGGTAGAATGTTTTTAATTCTTTCGGGAAGATACCCAGAAGGGGAAAAGCTGAGTCAAATGGGACTGACAATCCTAGCTTTTTGAGGAATCTCCACACTGACTTCCACAGTGATTGCACCAGCCTGCATTCCCACCAACAGTGGAGAAGGGTTCCTTTTTGCCCACAGTCCCTCCAGCATTTGTTATTGGTTGACTTCTTAATACTAGCCATTCTTCCTGGGGTGAGGTGGAATCTCAGTGCTACTTTCATTCGCATCTCTTGAATGGCTAGTGCTGTTGAACATTTTTTCATGTATTTGCTGTTTGTACTTCTTCATCTGAGAAGTATGTGCCCATCTCAGATGCCCATTTTTGGATTGGGTCTTTAAATCTTGGAGGACTGATTTTTTTTTAAGTTCTTTATAGGTTTTTGATATTAATCCTTTATCTGAGGGACAGCTGGCAGACATTTTCTCCCACATTGTGGGTAGTCTCTTCACACTGTTGGTGGTTTCTCTTGATGTGCCAAAGGTTTTCAGTAGGGTGAGATTCCATTTGTTGATTCTTCATGATAATTCCTGTGCAGTCTGGCTTTGATCATAAAGTCTTTGCCTACACCAATGTCTTTAAGAGTCTTACCTGCTTTATATTCCAGCAGATTTAATGCTTCCATTTTATTGTTGAGATCTTTAATCCGTTTAGATTTTAACTTAGTACATGGTGAAAGATATGGGTCCAGTCTTAATCTTAGGCATATGGAAAGCCAGTTTTTCCAAAACCATTTGTTAAAAAGGCTATCTTTCTTACAGAGAATGTGTTTGACACCTTTGTCAAAGAGAAGGTAGCCTAGTGTGTCTGGGGTTGTTTCTGGATCTTCGAATCTATTCCATTGATCCTTGGGTCTGTTTTTGTTTTTGCCAGTACCACACTGCTTTTATCACAGTAGCTTTATAGTATAATTTAAGGTCAGGAATTATGATGCCCCCTATGTTGTCTTTGTTGTCCAGGATCGCCTTTGCTATTCTAGGTCTCTTCTTGTTCCAGATGAATTTTGGGATTGTTTTCTCTAATTCTGTAAGATGTATTATTGGTATTTTGATTGGGATTGCATTGAATCTGTATAGCAGTTTTGGAAATATGGCCTTTTTGAATATTGATTCTTCCTACCCAAGAGCATGGGATATCTCTCCATCTCCTAATATCCTCTTCAATCTCCTTTTTCAGAGTATTATAGTTTTCAGTATAGAGGTCTTTTACATCTTTCATTAGATTGATTCCTAAATATTTCATTTTTTTGGGATGCTATTGTAAAAGGTATTATTTCCCTAATTTCTCTCTCAGTGTGATTATTATTTGTGTACAAAAATGCTATTGATGAAATTTCAAGTATTGACTTTGTAACCAGCTACATTGCTAAATCTGCTTATTAAATCTAGAAGTCTCTTGGTGGAATTTTTGGGATCTACTAGGTAGAGTATCATGTCATCTGAAGATAATGCTAGGCTAACTTCTTCCTTTCTTATTTTTATTTCTTTTATTTCTTTCTCTTGTATAATTGCTCTGGCTAAAGTTTCCAGAACTATGTTGAATAACAGTGGAGAGAGTGGACATCCTTGTCTTGTTCCTGGTTTTACAGTGAAAGCTTTCAGCTTTTGTCCATTTAGTATGATGTTAGCTATTGGTTTGTCATAGCTTTTATCAGATTGAGATAAAGACCATCTATTCTAATTTTCTGTAGAGTTTTTACCATGAATGGGTGCTAGACTTTTTCTGCATCTATTGAACTAATCATGACTTTTATCCTTGGCTCTGTTAATATGATGTATTACATTTATGGATTTATGTATGTTGAACCATCCCTGCATCCCTGGGGTGAATCCCACTTGATCATGGTGTACAATCTTTTTGATGACTTGCTGCAGTCTATTTGCCAGTATATTATTAAGAATTTTTGCATCAATGTTCATTAGGGAGATTGGCCTGTAATTCTCTTTCTTAGTTGGATCCTTCTCTAAAAATACAAGGTTCTTCATTAAATGTGTTCATCTTTATTAAGTATTTATTAAATATTTATATTGGTTTAAAACAATACTTATATTATCATTAATAGACTTTAGTGTGGCACACTGAAGATGTTTGAAGTGACAATATTCCCATAAAAAAGAGGGAACACCCTTACTAATTGTAGTATCTATCTACTAAACTTTAGTGTGCACATTTTCTGCTACTATTTATACTGTCTGCAACAGAAATTCCTTATACTGCTCCTCCTAGTTCATTTCAGGGAAGAACAAAATATAAAATGGTTGTTTCAATAAAAAGAAAACCTCTAAATGGGTAATTGAAGTGTTACCCTGTAGGTTTATAGTTTGAGATATTCCTTGACCTTGCTAGTGGTTTCATCAGATCTGTGCAAATCTAGTCATTTAAGGATTTTAAGCACACAAAGCTATTAACCTTGCAAAAAACTGTATTACTATTACTCTTGCTCATACTAAAAGTTTTTATTTCTTTACATATATGACCCACAAGGATGTGGAATAAACTTAAAAAACCATTTTGTTCATCGTGCATCCTTAATATTTCTACACATGCATTATAGGGATGCACGTTGTTTGCAGACAGCTTACAGAAAGCATAATGTCAATCTGCTAAAAAAAAAAAAGAAAGAAAGAAATAGTATCTCTAATTTTGGCAACCTGACTAGAGTTCACTGCAAGTTTATTTAGGGGAACCTCAGGATAGAGTGAAGGTCTACCTCTAATATAGTGGAAGCCTTTTGAGCTACTTAGAGAAAGTACTGGGGCAATTTCCAGGACAAATGTATAGGAATTGTGTCCTGCCCAAAGCAGAGGCATGATAAACGGGTAGCAAATCAGTGAGGAAAAAGCTGCAAAAATCAATATCCCAAGTTTACACCATCACCTGACTGGTGTCTATTTCCTAAAGTGCTTCTTTTTAACCTACTCAAAGCCCCAGGTGTCATCCATAACTGTCAGTCTCTAGAGGATTATAAAGAAACCTATGGGAGGTATCTGAAAAAATGCATGGCAATATCCATTATATATGGGTAATGTAAGGATTTTGGAGAAGTTTTTTTAATAAATTCAATATAGATATTACAGATAAAATATTGTGATTTTTTATTTTCATATCTTACATTGAACATGCAATGAAGAATTGTGAAATTTAAACATTCAGCTAGCTAAACCTTTGTATTGGCCTCTGGCACCTTGGAAACCTTCTAACTAAAGAGCTACAGTAAATCTTAGCAGTATTTTTAAGGAGTTCCTCTCATTCTTCATGGTTATTTTATGTTTATTTTATATTTTAAAAGAATGAAAAAATTTAAATACTTTCAGTTAAGTAGACATTTATCAAGGGACATCATTATTCCTGTTTACAATTTTAAAACATTTTAAATATTTTATACATTAAACATTACATCTGGGTAAACTTATGGAAGGGTGGATATGATATGACTGAGCATATTGCAGAACACTGATCCTGAATACTTTGCAGATTTTCTCTGTGATATAGCCAATGAATAAAAAGAAAAGTAGTTGATTTTCTTGCAGCTAACATATAATATTTCAGAATATACTATTCTGCATTATTTAATCAGTAGTAGAAGGACTAGTCACAGTAACAGCTGAGCTTAAATCAAAACAAGCATACAAATTTTTTCAATAGCTTTAGAAGAGAATTTAAAAATATGAGCTTTAAATTTTAGATAGTTGAATTAGAAATGTGTATAAATAATGGGAGACTCAGTTTTTGCCAAGAGAGTCAGATAAAATTATAAATGTTTTATAGGTTACCTCAGAGTTAATACTAGAATAAAGGGGGTGGCCTTTAAATTTAATTTGTTTCTATAACCAGGTGATTCTATCAAATAATACAAATATATTAACTTTCTATTCTTCTGTCCATAAAGTAGCATGTGATAATTTCATTTCCAGTTTTAGAATATTTATTTAAAAGTTTAAAATTTTAACAAACTAGCTTAAAGTTTCCTTGCTGAAAAATTATAAATGATAAATTAACAGGTCTGATGATGAAAGTTTGATGTGGCTAGAGTTGACAACCTTAGAACTGACAGAGATGGCTAATAGCAAGATATTTGCTTTTCATTTAACAACAAAGTGAAAAACCTGTTTTTGACATTGTATCTATCAGTAATCATGCCCGTGAGGCACATGTAATAGCATAATGATATTTTGAGTTTTCATAATGTCTTTCAAATACATTTTCCATGGCAGCATCTTTATTCCCAATTTATAGATTGAAAGGGGCATGTGCAGCTAGCAGAATGAACAAGTAGGTGTTGTCAATGAGCTTAAATAAAATCAGCACTGATGGTATAAGTACCTTACAAATCCAGATCTTGCCCTCATACTACTCCTAGGTTTACTTTCTTGTTCCTTGTATCTTTCTCATTATTCACATTCTAGAAAGATCCCCGGAACTCTTATGAATTCCATGGTATCTAAATAAAGAGTTTCAGCCCTGCCTGTTTTTATTAATTGTTAGGTGTAAGTGATATTGTTAGGAATTTTTTAATATTATTTTTATTTTTTTGATCCTAGAATATAGAAGTTTAATAAATATCTGGAGAAATGAAAATGATAACAAATATGGTGGTAAAATTAATAATGCTGTTACAGTTTGTATCTAGATGTCCCCCTAAAGCCTCATGCAGTCATAGGTGAGGAGTTCCAAACATGGCTACATCCAGGGTGTATGATGCTGGGACTGGTGGTGCCCCACCATAGATGTCAGTGCTACACCCCCTCCAAGGGCAGTAACTTGGATGGAATAAAAGGTCATTTGCTGCTTTGCTCCTTTGATGCCTTCTGCCTTCCCTGCTTTGCCATAGGCTATTTCTCCTCTGTGATGTCCCTCTGTTGTGGCAGCCAACCATGGAGTGAAACTTCTACAAACCATAAACCAAAATAAAGCTTTCTTCCTTTAGTTTTGGGGTGTTGGGTATTTTGTCTCAGCAGTGAGAAAATTAACTAATGCAAATACTTTGTACCTACAAATTTTAAAAATGATTACCATCTTGAAACATTAAAGCAGCTTCATCCTGTTGGTATAATTTTGGGTTAATTTGAGCATACTCAATTAAGATATTTGTCTAAAATGGTGTAGTTAGTGCCAGACCCAAAATTTAAACCAGTTTATCAAATACTAAAAGTCTTTTCTTGTGTCAAGGAACTGACCCAATTTACATCATATATAGATTCACTACACAAACCGTATTTTCAAAATTTTCAGTCAGCATAATAATTTATGACTTCATTTTTATGATATCCGTGTTTTAGCTAAATGGTTGTATCCATTTTGCTTGAATGATCACTTCTCTGTGCAAATCATATTACTAATTAGGTGTTATTTGACATTTAAAAAATAACTGATTTTTTTTTTTGGTACCAGGGATCAAACTGATGAACTAATGCTTGCCAGGCAGGCACTGGTGCCATTGAGCTGAATTTCCAACTCCTAAAAAACTGATTTTTGAAATGATATTTAATTTTTATCAACCTTTGGGTAAAAGAAGTAATAAAATTATCACAAGTCCTAAATTTGTCATTTAAAAGAACAAAATAATTGGTAACACTTCTCCCAGGGGAAGAGGAAAGTGTGGATTTATTTATGAATATGTTTTAATCTTAACACTTTTCTTCATTGTTTTTCAAATCATAATTATTGAAATGCGATTGCCGCATTAAAAAAAATGCATTCCAACAGGTACAATTTACTGAGTTGATCAACACACCCCCAAGAAACACTGTCACCAAAATAATCACAGAAATATACATCACTTCCCAACATTTGTTCTCATCCAGTAATCATCATTTCGTGGTATGAAGACCTAAAATATCAACCTACTTAGAAAATCTTAAATTCATAAAACAGTATTGTTAGCTATTGGCATTATGCTTTGTATTAGATCTTCAGAACTTTTGTGCTTTTAGCCAAAGTGAAGTGTTGTACCCTCTGTTATAGTCAGGGATTTCAAGGAGAACAAGACAATACAGGACACATAATTTATATTATTATCTATAGGGGTCACCGAAGGAACAAATACAAAGAAAGCGCAGGAAATCTGTGCACACACTAAAGACCTAGAAAATTCAGCCAAGGGCCTGGATTCCATGCGTAAGTTCATCTGAAAACTTAGAGCCCATGACAGTGTCTCCCATGACTCCAGCTGGAGGTCTATAGCCCACAACAATGACTCATGCAAGTGTATTTCATGGATCTGTGCTGGGATGACCGAAAGGTCAGTGGTGGAAGCAGAAAGTCTATGCCAGTGAGATGAAGTATCTGTGCCACTAGATTCTACACTGGATCCAGGAAACAACACTCAGAGTAAGGATCAGGGCTCCCCCAAAAAGTGCAACAACCATCCTCAGCAATAATGAGATCCCAAGATTTTCTGATGATGAGAACAGCCAAGTTCATATCAGGAAGCCAGCGTGACAAGCTTCTTCTGGAGACTGAACCGCACACATTTCCCCCTCTGGATCTAGGAAATGATGCTCAAAGTAAGAACCAGAACTCCCCTAAAATGAACCACAGCCATTCTCAGTGAAAGGGTCCTGAGTTCCTCCATTGAAAATGGCCAAATTCATATCAGGGAAGCCAGCATGACAAGAATCAACAGCTTCAAAAGAACAAACAACTTCAAACATACAAACACACTCTTCCCCTCCAGGTCTCCTTCTTTTCTGGCATCAGTGCTCAGGTAGGCCATCCACATGTAGCACAACACTGATTCAGTTCAGCTGGTATTACAAGTTGACCACCAGTTATCAATCCACTACAATCCACCCCTGGTCAACTTGATAACCACTTACGTTCCTTAAACCATAGTCTCTAGTGGCATATTTGTGAAAAGTTAACATGTCTTGATCTATTCAGATTTACATTAATACAATAATTATATATATACATTTTTTATTGCTCTCATTCCTGCACCAGAAGTAAAATATGCAAAAGATGAACAAAACTCGAGGTTAAAACACAATACTTTTATTAATTAACCTGGTTACAAACAAAAATCTAAAAGCAACATTAAAATCATATTAAAAGAACTACTACAATCACAGTCTTTGTTTCCCATTAAATTTTTAACAGAGCATGGCAAGACAAAAAAATTCCTACAATTCAAGTATATTTTTCCCTTCAAGTGAAAGACTTTAGTTCATGTTTTCATTGTCCTTCTTTCTCAGCAACATTCTCCTCTATTTCAACATTGCAACCCACAATTTCACTGGAACCTTCTATCTGGTCAAATGCTTCAAATTACTCTATTGGCTCTTTCTATTAAATTTCCAACATAGACCTGGCCAAAAGCTCTTGACATTAACCATGCTTCCATTCCAACAGTAGACAGCACTAAAATTTTTCTGATACCCGGGTAATATCTCTAAACACAAGCAAAATGCAGACCAACTATCAGCCAAAACACAATATACTACTTGGGATCCAGCAACTGATGCAGGCCTTCTCAATAGAAGCCTTCTGAGCTTCAACTTAACTGGCAGCATCTTCATCAGTACTCTGATTTTCCAGGCTCCAACCAGAGCCTTCAGTATGTCTCTTTGGTCAGTCTCTCAAAACCTTTCAAAATTAATTTCCAAGGCTCATCAGCCACATGGCCAGAGACATCACAGAAATGGCCCCACTCTCAGTACCAATTTTGTTGTAGTCAGGGGTTGCCAGAAGAACAAGATAATACAGGACACAAAATTTATAGTATTGTTTATAGTGTTCACCCAAGGAGTCTAATACAAAGAAAGTGCATGGAATCTGTCCACACACTAAAGACCTAGAACATCCAGCTGAGAGCCTTGATTCCATGCTTGAGTTCAGCTGAAAACCTAGAGCCCATAGCAATGATGCCTTCCAAGACTCTAACCAGAGTGGTAGAGCCCATGATAATGACTCATGCAAATCTATTTCATGGATCTGTGCTGGAAAGGCCCAAAAGTTAGCAGTGGAAGCCAGAAAGTCTGTGCCAGCAGGATGAAAGATCTGTGCCAGTAGGTTGAATGTTCTGCACTGGAGCCAGGAAGCAACACTCAAAGTAAGAATCCAGGTCTCCTCTGAAAAGTATTACCACCATCTTCAGTGACAAAGGCGTCTCAAGCTTCTCTGATGATGAGAACAGTCAAGTTCATATCAGGAAGCCAGTGTGACAAGCTTCTCCTGGAGAACCAACAACTCCAAAAGAATCAACAGCTATAAAGAACAAAAACACACTGCTCCTTTCCAGGTCTCCTTTTCATGCTGGCAACAGTCCTCAGGTGAGCCATTCACATCCAGCACTACACTGATTCAGCTCAGATGGTATTACAAGTTGACCACTAGTTATCAATCTACTGAAACCCCCTTTCATGGTTTCCAGATTTTCCATTTCTTCTAGTGCCTGAAAACCATCAGTCCTCCTATGAGTCCATTTTAGATTTCATACAGTCATTTTTCTTTTGTGACTTGGCTTACTCACTTACCATTACATACTTCAGGTTCATTCATGTTGTCACAGAGGATATGACTTATTTTCAAAACTGTAAAGTGTTTCATTGTGTATATATCTTTGCATATACCTATGTATGTATCCACACATGTATGTATGTGTCTATCAGCTATCATCTATCATCTATCTGAGTCACATTTTTCCTATGCATATTGTAAATAATGCTGGAATAAACACAGAAGTCTACATATCTCTTCAAGATCCTGATTTCTTTTCCTTTGGAGAAATACAAAATGTGGACTGTTGAATTATATGGTAGTTACATTTTTATTTTTTTGGAAAGAAACTCTATAATTTTTTTAAGACTGTACCATTTTTTAGTCCTACCAACAGCATAACAGGATTGTTTTATTTACACATACTGGATAACACAAGGTTTTTTCTTTAATTGATTTAATTTTGCTTTTAAAGAAGTTATGCTAACAGGTGTGTGGTAATGATTTGGGTTTTGACTCATATTTCTCCAGTAATTAGT
The DNA here is from genome assembly GCA_004363535.1 of Dasyprocta punctata. NCBI lineage: Eukaryota > Metazoa > Chordata > Mammalia > Rodentia > Dasyproctidae > Dasyprocta > Dasyprocta punctata. The sequence continues at coordinate 23,552 of RJWM01017379.1, read as the reverse complement.
GATGCTGAACATTTTAGACTGTGTCCTTTTTTAAGAAACGTTGATTCAGGTGTTTTGCCCATTTTAGTGGGCCTTTTTCATTGTCTAATTGTAGGAATTTCTTATATATTTTATACATTAACCATTTACTAAATGTTTACCAATATTTTCTTCCATTTCCTACATTGTTTCTTCATTGTGTTAATTATTTCCTTCACTATGCAGAATATTTTCATCTTGATGCAATGTCATGCTTCAGTTTGCTTTAATTGCCTGTGTTTGGGGGGTCATAAAAAATCCATTGCTGAGGCCAAGAAGCTTTTCCATACATTTTCTTGTAAGACTTTATGGATTTATGTTTCACACAATCTTTTCAGGTCACTTATTATCATTCACACTTTATTGATTATAAAGCAGAGGTAAAATTAAATTATTTTGCTTAAAATGTTTGAAACAGAAAAATTTGTTCTGATCCTTTTGGCCCTAAACATCAGTCTTTCTGCAATGTCATGTGTAACTGTGTAATTGTTTTCAGTAAACCTTAGCATATTTCCTACTGAGAGTTTCATGCTTGCAATCTTTATTATAGTGATAAGTTTAGAAACACATGCTTAGCTTTCTCTTTACCAGAATGTGAAAAGTCATAAGCATTTTGATAGTAACAATGATGCCAAGCCATCAACATAACTTTGTGTGATTATCCTGCCATTACTAAACCCATGCAATTTGGCACTGTAACCCTGCCTCAGTGCTCCCAGCTGCATTCCAAGATCATTGTTTTGTATTTCTACCCATTAGGAAAAAGATATGTCTGTCATCATGCAATTGGTTGGTTCAGGAATACTGCTAACCATACAATTGTACTGGACAGAAAGTATGCAAATTTGGCCCAATTTACCTGTCAAAACTTACCTAACTTGTTCATGAAACAATGGAATGTGAGTGTATTCTTTGTATGACTTTCCACAAAGAAAGGGAACCAAAGAATTACTATTGTGGTCATGTGGAATTGCTTTTTCAAAGTTGTATGAAATGATCTGAAGTAGTCTCTGATTTCAGCTGAGTAAAGAGCCATGGAATCAAGAATTTGATTTTTAGTGGTTAGAAAGTAATTAAAAATGTCACCCTCTAAACCGTTGATCTTAGACTTCAGTAACAATGCTGCATGTATTATCAAATGGAGTTCTAGTATCATGCATGATTGCAACAGATACTTAAGTAAAACAGAATTCCTTTATACTACATAATATCTGAAACATACCTAGGAACTCAATAATGTACTCTGGTCCAAAGTTCTGACCTCTTTCACTGGAGAGGGTAAATTCTTTCCTGGATATTAACTCAATAAATTCCATTATACTTTCAAGCATTGTCTAATAGTATGTTTTAGGTTTAGTATAACATTTCAGTTAACATTATTCAGGATCCTGTGTTGATAGATCAAATATTTTTCAGGCCTGGAATAGATAAGTTACTGCTGAGCCTCTACCAACAACAAAGGTATACTGATGTCCGTAACGTGAATGAATTGAAATTAATATGAATTGTTTCTCCTTTGAAAGTGGAAAAGGCCTAATCCTATTAACTTGAATATGGAAATGGATTGATCCCTCTAATTGTTTATTATAGATCAGAAGTTCAATGTGGATCATCCTGGCTGACACAATAGGCACACAGTTGTAGCTCTTGCTAGATTAACCTTAGTGAATTAAAGTTCCCATTACTTGGGGCCATGTTGAGCTTCTACTTCCACCACAAGTACACTGCTCATGTATAGGTTGCATAAGAACTGGACTGGCCAGTGACAGAGGTTGGTATGCATCAAAAGAATTATTAATTCAAACTATTTAATCATTAAGTGGCTCTTTAAAATGCTATTTAGTGAACATTAGCATAGTTTTCAAATAGATTTGCATCTTGTGATGATGTCTATAAATCCATCAATTTAGCTTTTTCCCAGTCTTCTCTATCAGCAATATTCTAATCTTTCTTAGTGTGCACCCTAGGCATCCAACTGACCAGTTCCACAAATCAGATTACAATCCTATTTTGGCTATTCTTTCTAAGCAAAGTGAGTGAAATAGTGTCTATTGAGAGGATTTGTTTTCCTGACCATTGTTCTTTAGAACCACTCCTGATTTAAGCTTTAGTGCAGCATCAATTTTTTCTTAGCTTGAACCCTATACTGAGAATCACATCTGTTAAGTGAAGTTTGCCTTTTTTCTTCTCCACTGGTTAGTCATGAAGTAATCCTATGGGGATCTAAGTTTGATTGAAGGAAGAAATCACATCACTGGAGTGGGATGCGAATGGATTTACATAAGGTAAATTTGGTCTTCTTGGCTAAGGTTGGGGAGCATGTACCTAAAAAAGGGTTTGATTAGCAAACAATGAGCTTCAGTATGACTTTAACAGAATTCATAAGAGTAAAAAGAAGACAGCTGGCCCTGCCCCCTCACAGGCTCCAGCAGCCATCGGAAGCTAGTGCCCACAAGTAACCAGCTCAGTAGGGAGGCAGCAGCCAGCCCTCGCCTGGTGTGCACTCCAGCAGCCATCAGAAGACAATGCCCACAGATAACCAGCTTGGTAGGGCGGCAGCAGCCGACTCTGCATCTGCGCACTCCAGCAGCCATTGGAAGACACTACCCACAGGTAGCCAGCACAGACTGTGAAAAACAGCAGCTGAACTTGCACCAGTGTACCCAGTGACCACCATTGGATACCTGTAGCCAGCACTGGCCAGGAGAACCAAAACATCATGCTCTGGAGAAATTGTAGCCAACATGGGAAGTGTCTGAGATCCTGCTACCTGCTTGTTTGGAAGAATCCAAGAAAATATCAAGATGAAGCTGAAGGCAGTCCCTGGACTCCAACCCAAGCAGAGTAAGTCCAGGAGATGAAAACATGGAAGGAATCAGGAGTCACATACTTGAAGATTCTGAAATGATGGCAATTGAAGTAAAGAGATAACTTCATGAGGCCATAAAAGAAATTAGAACAGAAATACTATCTCAGGTAAAAGAAGAAACAAAAAACATAATAAAAGAATTGCTAAGCAGCTCTAAAGAAGACGTAAATAAAAAAAATTGAGGAGCATAAGAAAATGAGGGAAACCATGAATGAACAGTATAAGAGAGATTTAGAATACATGAAACAGATTCAAAGAGAGACCCAGGAAATTAAAAACTCCATTAAAAACTGGCAAAACCACTTAAAAGAAACTGAAGATAGACTTTCAGGCCTTGAAGACAGTTGTGCAGCTTGTGATCATGGAAATAAAGATCTCTTAAAAGTAACATGGAACTAGGAAATAAAAATCCAATGACTGCAAAATGATGCAAAACAAAATAATTTAGGAATAATAGATGTCAGTGAAAAAGCAGGGGTCAACAAAAATGACATTAAAATTCTATTTACAGAAGTAATAGCGGAAAACTTCCCAAACATGAGAAAAGGACATGATATACAGATAAGTGTGGCATATAGAACTCCAGCTAGCCATAACCAAAATAAATCTACACCCAGACATTTAATAATCAAGATACCAGAAATTCAACACAAGAGCAGAATATTAAAAGCTGTTAGAGAAAAGAAACAGATCACCTGTAGGGAGAACCCATCAGAGTCACTACAGACTTCTCAACACAAACTATCAAATCAAGAAGAACTTTGAGTGAGGTATTTCAAGTCCTAATTGAAAACAACTTCCAACCCAGATTGATGTAACCTAAAAAACTATCTTTCAAAATTAATAGAGAAACAAGATACTTCCTTGACAAAGAACAAGTGATGGAATTCATGACCACCAAACCAACCTTGCAAAGAATACTGAAAGGCATTCTAGAGAGGGATAAAAATGATCACAGTTTCAGGAACAGTGGCAGAGGGGGATCACTGAGTAGAGCAGCCAACAGCAGGAAAATAGTATGGCAGAGATAAGGTAGTGCATGTTGGCCATAACCATTAATACAGATGTCCTCAATTCACCAATAAAAAGAAACACAGGCATAGTGGATGAGGAGACAAGATCCATCAATATGCTTTATTCCAGAAACACATTTAACTCAAAAGGAAATTCATAGACTAAAAGTCAAAGGAGAGAGAACAATGCTCTGACAGGAAATCAGAAAAAAAGTAGAGGTAGCTTGCCCATCAACTGCAGAGTGGATAAGAAGATATGGCATTTCTAAAACAAGGGAAAGCTACTCAGCTATATAGAAAGATAACCTTGAGGCTCTTGTAGGTAAATGGATACAATTTGAGATCATGCTCATGGATGAAATGGTCCATAGCCACATGGGTGAACATTGTGTTATCTCCCTAGGTAAAAAATAAATAAATAAATAAATAAATAAAGGAGTTAGTGGGATCCAAAATACACAATAGATGTGAAGGGGAAAGCAGAGGAGCTGTCTAGAGGGGGAAGATGGTGGCCACTGTTATTCTATTATCATGATTCCAATCCCACATTGTTTTCATTGCTGTTTAGTTTGGCTTTATTCTGTTTTGTTTTGTCTAGTTTTATTATATTTGATGGCATGGACAGCTATTTCAAAGATAGCAAAATACATTACAGTAGTCATTATCAATTTCTTATTATCTTGTTTCAAAGCCCTGTATTGCTTTACTTGTTTTCTTTTGATTGATTTTATGCTTTTTTTTTGTTTGATTTTGTTATGTCTGATGGCTACTTTGAAGATAACAAAATGCATTATGGTAGCCACTTTTGTATTCCTATTGTCTTATTTTGAAGTCCTGTGTTGCTTGCATTGTTTTGTTTTGCTTGGTTTTATTCTTTTTTGTTTTGTTTGATTTTGTTATGCCTGATGGTGAAGGAAGTTATTTCAAAGATAGCAAGAGCCATCATGGTAGCCGTTGTTGGTTTCCTTTTACCTTGTTTTGAAGTCTTGTATCCACTCATTGTTTTGTTTTGATTGTTTCTACTCTGTTTTATTTCTTTTTGTTTTATTCTCTTCAAAATAAAATAAAATAATAATAGGATAATATATCTCCACTATTGATATAAAAACTGTATTCATCAAACATGTACATAGATCAGAGACAAACAGTAACCAAACCATCGTGGTGATAAGTCAGAAGGAAAATAAACAATGGGTATTTTCCTCTAAAAGGATTAATGCTAGAATTGTTGAACACTGTTCTCAAACTAGAGATCTTGAAATACAATTCCTTCCTAAACTATGTATCTAGAAAACTTCACTGTGTACTCACTGGAATAGTTTTATCTCACTTATTCTTAAAAGATCCTAATTATTTGTCCCACTTATAAAGATACATGAGCCTCCCTTTTTTCAGAATAAAATAGCGTCATTTATGAGACAATTGCTATTGCCAAAAACATTACAAGAGGATGTATCATCTTTGAGCCTTTCTTCTGAATTGTCAGTTTCATGCAAATATTTTCACTATTATTATCAAATTAATATAACGTATATATCTATAAAACTGACATTGATCCTTGTTGTGGGGCCCTCTATGATACAAGTCCCCTGACAAGTTAAATAGTTATTATCATTTCTAATTTAAGTAATTTTTTGTAAAAATAAGATATTAGCTCAATTAAATTTACATCAGGGTAACATATGTTAAATTATTTGAACATAACACTAAAATTTATAATAAGAAAATTTATACCAGTAATAGCACAAAGTTTATCATTCTCTATAAAATTCATTTTTCAGAATATTTCAGAAATCTATGAAATAATCTATTCTGGAAACTGTTACTCATTTCATTTTTTTCTTTAGATTTTTGACATCATGACATTTTGAAATCCTAATTGAACTTCATTTGACAAAATTTATATTAAAGCTAATCTTTCTATGAGCATATGGATAGTATTATGCATAGTTATATTTCATTTAACCTAAATGCATTAGTGAATGCAGTTGACATAATCCTGCACTCCACATTTACAGAAAGAATAAAACCTACTCTTACCTCACTCTTCCAGAGAAGATTGTGTTTAAATGTAAAATCAATTTTGTAATGTTTAAAAATATGACTTTCTTGTACAGACAGAAATTTTAAAGGGGTGATAAAATCAACTGATACAACATGAAACAAAAATAATACATCAAATCTTGATCAGTTAAAGAAGGATCATAGGTTCTTAAAAGGAATATTTATGGTGAAGCCAGAAATAATTAAATGTCTCATAGAAAAAACAAAAATGAAAAATTATGCTATTATATTCATAAGAAAAGAAAAAAGTGACTAATTTTTTTAAGGCAGGATCACACTCTGTACAACAGGCTGGTAGTGAGCTCTCTATCTAGCTCAGGCTGACCTCAGACTCACAACAATTCTTCTGCCTCAACCCCGAGTGCTGAGATCACAGACATGCTCCGACATACCCGGATCATTGACAAAATTATGGGAACTCAGTTGCTAGAATTTTGGAAAGTCATATTTCAGCAACATCATATTATTTTGCATGCATAATTTCATGATATACAATTCATATAACACATTTGTTTTTTTAACATTAAAAATGACAGTGTCAGTACTAGAGGCTAGTTATTTCATGTGCAGCCAGAAAAGTGTTCAAAGGGCAGAGTGAAATCTGGCTTTTGTGCATAGTTGAGGAGAACTAAAACTCATTCTTAGCAATAATTGGAGATAGCAAATTAAAAAATAAAAAATAAAGCATTCAGTAGTTTATATCTTGATTAAGGATATACTCAGCAAGATTGATAGCCTAAAATTTTGAAAATACTCTCATTTTTTCAATAGTGATACACCATATAACTTTTAAAAAGTGTATAGTATTTGCAGATGATATGAACTGCTATTACTTGAGTCATTTATCTATTAAGTGAGATAAATACATTGATATTACATTTGAATTTCAACAGGAAAATTGAAGAACCATGCTAAAAATATTCCATTACTATCTTCCACAGTCACATTCAGAATTACTGGATTGCAATATCAGTTATGCAGATTTTAATGTCAGAGTTATTAATGCTGATCACAAGTATCAGCCTTTAAGTTTATGGAAACTTCATTTTGAAATGTGCTTTTTTTCAGTGATGTTTTTGTTTCAATTGCTTATTTTGCAAAAAGTCATTCATGACCATGACAGAGAAGAACCTACCATTGTATCAGATAAGCACATTTTTACTGTTTCACAATTATTAGTTTGAGTATTATTGATTAATATAGCACAATAGGGAAACACATAATTTCAAACATCTAGAACTTGTATTCTAGGGATTAAACTGTCATAAAATCAGAATAAACAGCATTAAACTTTCATAAAATCAGAATAATCGATTTAAAAAAGCAAAATAGATTTTGTGTAACCATTGAACAAATCGAAACTAGCTTCACATGTGTATTCCTATGGTTAAAAACCATTTCAGTACCATATTTTAGAGTCCAGAATGCACACAGTCAGAGCATTAATATTGAGTAACACATCAAGTTTATTTTAGCATGTCAAACATAATTCACAGAAAGTGTCAAAGTACAATAAATGAAAAATACTCAAAATTCATGCAAATGTATTCACTGACAGTTCTCCACATTTGGGAATATTTTATATCATGGGTATACAAATGTGCATCCTTCCATTTGTGATAAATAGTATTTTAGTTGACAGCTGACACCTCATAAGTTTCAAAATGCTAACATAAATAGTGGGGGATTTAGTAACTATTCTTGGGACTGAAGTTTTTTCTTTCAGAGAGCTCATTTATTTTGGTATGAAAAGACTTATGGATATTTGCTATCACTAAGATTCTTGGGAAATGTTTGAGGTTAACTGGTCATATGAATAGAGTTCTGGTGGCAAGTTCCTATCTTGAATTGATTATGGTCCTTCATTTCGTGCTGTAACCCAGCACTGTGGTAAATATGGGAGTTCAGTTCAAATGTCAGTCTTAGGTATATCATTATAATATCAGGAGTTAAGCCCATGAAGTTCTTATTTAATGTCATGTGTTTTGTCTTTTTGAAATGTCAGGGTAAGATTTCTGATTAAAACTGATAAACTGAATACATGATTTCATTCACATTTCCATTGATCCGCACTAGTGCCAGAAAAATTACTTTCCAAAAAATATATCATCAAAAGAAAAACCAGAAAACAGAGAAACATTTCGGAGACCAAAAAATAAATGGTGATGAATAGTGAGTAATGTAGTTTAGATTTAACATGTTCCCCCAAAATCACTTGTGTTGTGATACAGGACCAGGTTGGAAAATGTGGGGGTCTCATAAAGTCTGTCAACCATGGACTGAACCCACATAAACTGTGAGACAAAATAAATCCCCCCTCCCTAAACTGTGAATATTATGTATTTTATCCAAACAATTGAAAAGTGGTTAATACAAAAATGTTACCAGGAGTGGGCTTGTTTTTGTAACTATTCCTGACCATGTGGTTCAGAAGTCTTTGGTGGGGGAGTTGGGAAATATTTGGAGATGCTGTGTAAGGAAGTCTTAGAATGCTATAAACCAAACTTGACAGCTGATTCTTGGAGTCAAGAGCACCAAAGTGCTGATACGCATGTTGACATAAAAGGCCAGGGTGATGAGGCCTCATCTGTGGACTGGGTTTGCATTGGAAACTGAACTAGAGTCTATGTATAGTTCATCTGGTAAAGAATTATTTTACATTTTGTGCATGCTCTAAGACTTTGTGTAAGGCTGAATTTAAAGTGGAAGACTCATTAATCTGGTGTAGGAAATTTTAAGTCAGCTCAGTTTCCAAACTGTGGTATAGGTACCAATGACTGATTTTATCCAGATTTGCAGTATAAATAAGGAGCAAAACTCAGATATGGAATGTTCAGTGTCACCAGAAAGAAATTGCATGCTAAGTTGTGAGAAAGGAATGCACAGTTACTGAAAACATTAGTCTTAAAAATAAACCAAGTACTTTGACTTGGGACAATAGAACCAAAGTCCTAAAGATATCTCAGAAATTGACCAGACCCCACTCTTCTCAAGCACAAGTATATAAAATGGTAAATACACTTTGAAGAATTTGCTTTCAGAAGAGACCCCAGAGTGTCCCCCTCATTCATAGCCAGAAAGGCCACAACATTTTCAAGATCAGCCATCCAGATTCTGCAAGAATATTGAAGACATAGTTCAAAAGAATAAGTCTGCTACTTGAGTGAGTGACAGAACTTGACATTATTCATGTGGGTCTCATTCAACTGGCATGCAGAATGGAGGAGTTGCATACTCAAGGAGATTTCCATCCAAATATAAAAAACAGAGAAGGCAGGCAATATTCCCATAAGACAGCAATGCATGAAGCTGTGAGACCGAAAACAAAGGCACAGTGGTAATTGCAGAAGTACAAAGATGCCAAAAACATGAATTGTTTGATGAATGAAACTCAGGCAATAACTGAATCAGGCCACGAAAAAAGTCATCCACCCCAAGACAAAGTCACAAGAACTACAGTGATTAATCCAGGTGTGGAGTCATATAAGCCCTTTGTAACTCACGTCTCACCACAATTGGCCTTGAGTACTGACCATAGAACTATAGAATTTGTTTGCCCTGATTTTCAATTTTGTTCTCACTGGATTTATTTTCATTCTTGTATTCTTCCCTTTTCTATTGTGTGTTGGCAGTATTTGACTTTCTGTTTGATTTTCTTAGGAGCTCACAGGTAAGGATTTGCCTTGAGCCTCAGAGATTTTGGACTTTGACTTTTCAGTAATACTGCAATTGTTGAGATTATGGCATCTCTTTAAAATGGAGTTAACACATTTTTCATAATAAGTTAAACAAAAACTTCTCAAGGTCCAGGGTTGAATTCTATAGTATATATGTTATGTCCACAAAAAATTCCTATGTTCAAAGGTTGTGCCTCATAGTAAGATTCAGATCACTAGCATGGAGTATTCTTGTACCCAAAGTCTCTGTTCCTTCTCTGCTCCTTGACTTTTATGTCTTGGGTTGCTGTTACTTACTATGACCCTTCACTATATCTTCTCTGCCTTTGGCTTGCTGACTGTTATGGTTTTTGTCTAGATGCTCCCCAAAGGCTCATGCAGTCATAATTTTTTCAGAAGTGGATGAATCTAGATTGTGTGATTGATTTGTGGTACAGTGCTGGGACTGAGGGTGGATGACTGTTGGATTGGTGCACTGATTAGATTGGCACCACCATAATCCTGGTAGACTGGATGCAATATAAAGGACAGAAAGATGCTAGTTTGCCTCCTTTTTTGCTTTTGTTGTCTTATGCCACCATGAACCATTGCCACTCTGCCATGTGCCACCTACATTGGAGCAAATTATGGACTCAAACTTCTGGAAATGGTGAGATAAATAAACTTTCCCTCCTTTAACATTGAATGTTGGGTATTTTGTCTCAGCCATGAGAAAAGCAACTAAAACAGAATTTGGTACCCAAGAAGTGGGGTTGTTTCTGTGGCTATACCTTACCATGTGGTTTAGGAGCCTTTGGGAATAGCTTCTGGGAAGAATTTGTAAGGGTTCAGAGATACTAGTCAAAAAAGTAGAGCTGGGATATCATAGGTTTTACTCTATGGGAGATTCAAATGACCAGAAAGTCAGTAAAGACCAGGATCTGGATATTTCTGATGGGATGAAGGACTGTGTCAGCTGTTGGACTCCAGACAAAGTATGTTGTTGTTTGGCAGAAAGTTTGCATTTTGCTCATGTCCAGGGACTTTGCCTGAGACTAAAACTAAGGGTGGTAGACTAATTAATCTGGCAGAAAAAAAAAATTCAAGGTGGAATTTGGTACCAGAGAGGTGGAGCCATTGCTGTGACACTACTTGGCCCCATGGCTCAAGAGACTCTGGAACTGGAGGGTGGACAGAGGAAGGTTTAGGAAAAGTTTGGGGTCACCAGATGAAAGAGAGGAGCTGGAACACCTGAGGCTGTACTGTATGAGAGATTCTGGCCAGAGTTCAGACTAGAATGCTGATGGAAATTGTCCTGGTAAAGAGCATGCTAAGAAGTTTTCTGCTGGGAAAAAGGACTGCATTGATTGTTGGACTCTAGATGATAAGTGCTATGCCTTGGCAGAAAGGATTTCTGCATTCTATTCATCTCCAAAGACTACCTAAGGGTGATGAACTAATTAATCTTGCAGAAGAAATATCAAGGCAGTCAAAGTTGTGGCTATAGCAAGGTTGCTGTTGGGGGGTTTTAGTAAGATTTATGTTGAAAATAAAAATGAAAAGCCTAGCAGAATTATTGAAAACTTTCTAAATTTAGCCAGAAAGGAAGCTCCAGTAAAACTGTAAACCGCAAAATTAAAGCAGATGAGATCTTGATTATTGAGAAGAAACAGAATAGAATAGATTATCTGAGGGCATCACAAGAAGCAGCAGAAACCCACACTTTGTAATCTCAAAATTGCAAAAGTGAAAAACTTTGCTTTGGGAAGAAAGCCCAGAGCACCATGTTACAGAATGGTTGTGGCCTAGAGAATGTATTTCTTAGAATTGAATTCAGAGTGCCCAGAGATCCTGACACCCAACCCCAATAGTCAAGAGAGAAGGAAGCCTGACTACTGCTCCAGCTGGCAGCAGACCTTGGCATCATCCACATGGTGCTGGTGTTAGGTGAATACAAAATGGCAGAGCTGTGGGATCAGGAAAGTTTCTACCAGATTTCAGAAAAAGGCCTGGGAGGACAATCAGTGTGTTCTTGAAAAGGTAGTGTGCGAAGCTGTGAGTGTGAAAACAAAGGTGCAGTGGAAATGCCAGAGGTTTGGAGAAGCCAGAAATGTGGATCGTCTGAGGCAAACTGCAAGTAGGGAGAATGGGCCCAAGAAGAGGCCATGGGAGCTACAACCAACAAAAACGTCATAGTGGCAAAGCCACTGAAGCTCGTTGAAGCTTACCTCTTGCCACAGATTGCCTCAGATGCTGCACATGGTGCTACAGGACTTCATTTTTGCCTTGCTGGACTTTGGACTTGCTTTGGTCTCATTCCTTTGTATTCCCGTTTGTGACTTTTGCAATGGAAATGTCTGTCTTTTGCCATTGAATGCTTGAAATATTTAACTGTCTTTTCAATGTTAAAGGGGCTCACAATTAAGAGTTTGATTTAAATCTCAGAGGAGACTTGGGACTTGAACTTTTCAGCAATGCTAAAATAGTAAGGACTCTGGAAACTCTTAGAGATGGGCTAAATGCTTTTTCTATAAAGAAATGTATATGAGTCTTTGAGGGGGCCAAGATTGGAATGTTATGATTTGTGTTTGGATGTCCCCCCTAACCCTGACACAGTCATGAGGTTTGGGCTTTTCAGAGGTAGCTGAATATAGAATTTGTGGTTGGCTCTTAGTCCAATGGAGGCATTAAAGTTGTGTGTGCTAGTGCCACCCTAGGGACAGAAAGAGACTTTTTTTTTCTCTTTGTTGTTTCTTTTCCTGTCTTCCATAGTCACGAACTGTTGTCCCTTTGCCATGTGCCACCCTTCTTTGGAACCAGTGGATTATGGACTGAAACCTCTACAAAGTGTGAGCTAAATAAAAATTTCCTCCTTTATATTTGGGTGCTGGGTATTTTGTCTAAGCAATGAGAGAAAAGTAACTATGACACTATCCAAGACTGAACGCATTGAATCTACAAGTCAAAAAAAAAAAAAAAAAAAAAAAACTGTTCCTTTAATTTGAAAGTGGTGCATATTTTGTCCCACTGGCCATAAAGTGACTAATATATCAGCAATTTCTGATTTCTAAATCAGCAATAGATAATGCTAAATGATGTAACTACTCTCCTCATTAGCAGAAGACTCAGAGACTATTTGCATCCAGGACAAAATGATGGGTAAAACTGCTGAATTAAGTTCTTTTTGGGAAGATAATTCCTCATAACTTGTCCCTATTTCTAGAATCTTGTATAGATATTCTTATTTCATTGGGACAGAATATTGGTGCTTTATTTTCTTGAGTGTATAAAGAAGAACGATAAAGCATTGAAGAAGCAGGAAAATATAATAGCAAATAAAATAAAAACATTGTGAATATCATATTCCCAGCATTTCACTTGATTCCTGTAATGCTGACAGCAAGACTTATAACAGCCTGTTAAATATGATATTATGCATTAGGGTTGTAGGTAAAGTACCATCTTCTCCCCTAAAAAACCAAAACAATAACAAAAAGTCTTATATATAAGCACTAATATAATACCATCTTAATTAGCAAACAATTAGTGAATCTCAACTTGCTCAATCATGGATATATATCTTCCCATCAGCTTTTTCTGACTTTTACTGAAACAAGAGAAAGCATAAAGGGATTCTAAAATGCTTCTTCAACAAAGTATATCATAATCAAACATGAAACAAAAGGGGAAAAATTGGATGAAGAGAATAAATATTATGGGGACTGGCCAGTCTCCCAATCTCCTGGGTGAGTGCATGGCAAAGGATAAAATACAATAGACAAAAGTAATATGGTATATGGGGGTCCAGGGTTATCAGAATTTTTGTGACTCAGACACCAACTTTTCTAAACTGGTCACTATTTATTGAGTATGTAACATATTAGAGGTTGTGTAGGGAAATGTAGGAAATAGGTGAGGCAAACAGGGATAAGTGTGAGCAAATCTTTGTGGAAATTGGAGCAAAGTCATTCCAAGCAGTAAATTTTTGCTAAGTGAGAGATCTGTTTTATCTGTAAAGTTGATGATTATCAACCTGGAATTCTGAGAATCAGTATCCTGGATATCAGCTGTGATATTATCTTGTTTTCAGAGATGTCACAGTGTTGCAGACCACCACAGGTTTCTACCATGACCATTGGTACAGAGAACTCTATTTCTGTAAGCCAGCCATTGACTCATCAAGCAAGTCACTTAGACCTGAGACAGACTCATAAATTAATACAGAAAACCAGTTGATAAGGCTAAAGCCTGATCAGTGTTGCCTCAATATGCTCTCCACTAAATATTAGAATTATACTTCAACAATAGTTTGAGAGAAAAATAAACATCTATTAAGAATGAACTGCTTGAGGAGTCTGGGAAGATGACAGAGTGGCAAGCAGTAGAGAAAATACCTCTTTGAGTGTTTCCATCCAAATGCTGGAATATAGCAATGTGAGGAAGACAAGAAATTAGAAAGTAGGTGCTCTGGATGCAGGAAGAACCTGAAGTGTGAATTCAAGCCCCCAGAAAGAGTGAAGAGAGAAACATCAATGAATGAGGAGGTAGCCGGGGGCAACTTCTCCCTTAGACGTGACAGCAGGAGTGATTTAAAACTGCAGATGCATGGTCACAGTGATGATGACTACTGACAAACCTGGAGGACTTTGTGGAGAGATAGAGCAGTGGAGGGGAGCAGCAGACATGGAAGGTAGCAGTGAACGTGAAGGACAGCACTAACTGGCAGTGAGTGTAGGAGTCTTGCTCTTGCTGAAAGAGAAAACAATTCACCTAGAGTCACCTTGGAGATGAGAAGACTGAGATCAGACCTCAGAACTATGGTTAGCTCCTTCTAATGTCTACCAGCAGGGCTCAGACCCGTGGAAGGTGCTCAGAAGACAGTGAGCCAATGGTGACTGGTCTTCACTAGAAAGTGCAGGCTTACTGAGAATACCCACTACCCCCACAAAAAAGCTCCTGCTGGCTTGCTGAAATAGACTGACAAGGATTGGAATTCTGTCTCCACAGTTCGTCTGCAGTGAAAACAGAGAAACCTGGACAAACCTTGAAGTAGACAATTTTTTTTCTGTATCTTCTCCCTCCTCTCTCTCACATTTGTCTTTGAGCTTTAGCTTTTGCATTTTTTTCATTTTTTTCTTTTCTTTCTTTCACCTTCTTTGTTTGAACTTATTTTTATTTAAGTGTAAATCTGGTTTCTAACCTCCTTGTGGCTCTGTTCTGTTCTTTTCATCTCTTCATTCCTTCTTTCCCTCCAGTCTTCTATACCAGTTTCCCAAAGTTAGTGTGATTCTCCCTTGGTACTCTAATCTTACTCCTAATCTCTTACTTTTTGTCCAATTCTCTATTTTCTCCTTAAACTATATTAAATTTTAACCCTTGTTGGAAAAATTGACATAGCAATTGACATATCATAGTATACTGCACGTAATTTTCTGGTTTGATTTAGATTTTGTTACATAACTACAAATCTCATTTAAATGGTTAAAAGTGGCAAATTAAGGGTTAGCTCAGTCTGTCATTTTCCTTTCTTTTTTCCTTTTGTACCAGGGATTGAACTCACAACCTTGTGCCTGGCAGGCAGGTGCTTAGGTCACTGAGCTAAATACCCAGCCCAGTCTGTCATTTTCTAGGCTGTGTTTGATTCTATTTGTACCACTATAGACAAAATTGGCATAATTGTTCTAAACAGCTCTTCGTCCTGGTATCCCACTACCAAGATTGGCTGAAGGTCAAAGAAAATATTGTGGCACAGTGCCAAAGAACCAGGGGCTGGGCGAAACAATTTTCCACTTCCAAAAAACTGAAGAGGTAAGATCTTCCAATATATGCAAAACTCAAAAGCCAGCTAAATCTGGAAAATACCTCAGAAAATCAGTCATCATCTAAGGGTTCTAACTACTAGCAATAAAGTAATCCACCATAGGTAATTTATAAGCATCACCCCAGGAATTAAACATAAAAAAATCAAAAAAAAGAAGAAAGAAAAAAATGAAAGAAAGAAGGAGAGAAAGAAAGAAAGAGAGTGAGAAAGAAAGAAAGAAAGAAAGAAAGAGAAAGAGAGAAAGAAAGGGAAAGGAAAGGAAAGGAAAGAAAGGAAAAGAAAAGGCAAGAAAAGAAAAGAAAAATAGAGAAGACACTTAAACAAAATGCAGCTCCAGACATCGAGCTCACCAAAGGCAAATCTAGGGCACAATGCAATGATTCGGTCAGAAAACCTCCCACCAGGCCTCTCTGAAGTAGTAACAACAAAACAAATGAATGAGGCTCTGGAAAAAATGAAATAAGAAATAACGTCACAGATAACTACAGAGATGATATTCAAAATATGGACCATGCTTAGTGATGTTAGAGCAGACACATAAAAAATAAATAAATGAGCTTAATCAAATTATGGAAGCACAACATAGGAAATCAATGGAATCCATAAAGCAGATTCATGCAGATATCCAGGAAAATAAACTCTCCACTGAAAGTATTTGAAGTAGACTGGCCAATGTAAGGATAGGATCTCAGATATTGAAGACAGGCTTGCAGTTACTGATCAGGAAAAGAAAGATTTCTCAAAAATGGCAAGGGACCATGAGAAATCAATCCAGTAGCTGCTGGATGAAACAAAGAAGAATAACTTAAGATTGATTGGATTCAGTGGAAAAGCAGGAGATATCACAAATGACATCAAGAAAATGTTCACAGACACCATGGCAGAAAACTTCCCTGGTAGAGAAAAAAATTTTGACATACAGATAATTGAAGCATATAGAACTTCAATGAGCCATGACCAATAAACTCTACAACCAGGCATATCACAGTCAAGATTCCAGAAATTCAATACAAGAAGCGAATCTTAAAAGCTGTTACAGAAAAGAAACAAATCACCTATAAAGAAAGCCTATCATAATCATATATGACTTGTTAGCACAAACTTTTAAGTCAAGTAGAGCTTGGAGTAAAGTATTCCAAGCTCTAAAGGAAAACAACTTTCAACCCATGCTGATATACCCCAAAAAGCTATATTTCAAAAGTGATGGAGAAATAAGATACTTTCATGACAAAGAACAGTTAAGGAAATTTATAATCACCAAATCAGCTCTCCAAAATGTTCTGAAGGACATTCTAGGAAGAGATAATAAAGACTACAGCTCTATGAACCCCAACAGAAGGAATCCACTAGGCAAGGCACACACTTAGAAGGAAGGGGAAAAAAGAGAGGGTGCTAACAACAGGAAAAGTCATGACAAAGACAAGTCAATGTTAATGGTTTTAATCCACCAATATAAAGACACAGACTGGCAGAATGGATCAAGAAGCAAGATTCAACAATATACTGCATGCAAGGAACACATTTAATTCAAAAAGAAATTTATAAACTGAAAGTCAGAAGATGGAAAACAACACTCCATGTGACAGGCACCCAGAAAAGAGCAGGAGTACCTATTCTATTTGCAGACAAAGTGAATTTCAAGCCAAGACTGATTAAGAGAGATAAAGTAAGGCATTACATCCTCATAAAGGGAGCAATCCAAGAGGAAGAGATAACAAATAAGTATACATGCAACAAACACCAGTACACCCAACTGTATAAAACAAATATTACTGGACATGAAAAATCAAGTAAACCATAATAAAATTATATTGAGAAATGTCAATACCCCACTGTCACAAAAAGACAGATCAACTAGCCAAAAAATCAATAATGAAATATTAGAACTGAACCAAACTTTTAAACAAATGGATTTAGTAGAGATCTATAGTGTCCCACCCCACAACATCAGAATACACATTCTTATCAGCTGCACATGAGGTGTTCTCCAAAGTAGACTACATACTATCTCATAGAAAATTCTTAAGTAAATGCAAAAGTATTGCAATTATCCCATGCATACTCTCAGACCACAGTGCAATGAAATTGGAAATACATTGCAAAAGTAACTACAAGAACTTCATAAACACATGGAAATTAAATAACATCATCCTAAACAACCAGTGCATCATAGATGAAATTAAAGAAGAAATTAATTTTTACAGATAAATGATAATGACAGTACAACAAGCAGTAACTTTTGGGTCACAATGAAGCAGTCCTAAGAGGGAAATTTATACCAGTAAATACCCATAAAAGGAAAACAGAGCTAGCACATATGAACAACTTAATGGTGAACTTAAAACTTCTAGAAAGAGAAGATCGGGCTAAGTCAAAAGCTCATCCAGGGGAGGAAATTGTAAAGATCAGAGCAGAAATTAATGCATTGGAGACTAAAAGAAAAACAATAAAAAGAATTAATGAACAGAAGAATAGGTTCTTTGAAAGATTAAATAAAACCAACAAATACTTAGCCAACCTTATCCAAAAAGGAAAGAAAATACTCAAATTCATGTAATTAGAAGGGAAAAGGATGAAATCACAACAGACACTGAAGAATCCAGAAGATAACCTATACTTACTTTGAAGACTTGTATTCTAACAAGATAGAAAATGCAGAAGAAATGGACAGATTCCTAGATAGCAAACATTACCAAAACTGAATAGAGAATAAATAAACATCCTAAATAAACCAATATCAATCAATGAAATCAAAGTTGTAATTGAAAGCCTATCAACAAAAAAAGCCCAGACACTGATGGATTCACTGCTGAATTCTACAAGAAATTTAGACAAGAACTAACTTCACTACTTTTCAAACACTTTAGTGAAGTTGAAAGGGAATCAATACTCCCAAATTCACTCCTGGAAGCAAGAATTACCTTCGCACCAAAACTAGAAAAGGACCTAACTAAGAAAGAGAATTACAGGCCAATCTTCCTAATGAACATGGATGCAAAAATCCTCAAAAAGATACTGGCAAACAGAATACAGCAAATCATCAAGAAGATTATACAACATGATCAAGTGAGATTCATCCCAGGTATCAATGATAGTTCAATATTCATAAATTAATAAATGTAACACCACATTAACAGAGCCAAGGACAAAAATCATATGATCATCTCAATAGATGCATAAAAAGCTTTTAACAAAGTCCAGAACCCATTCATGAAAGTATCCCTACAGAAAACTGGAATTGATGGTCTTTGTCTCAATCTGATAAAAGCTATTTATGACAAACCAACAGCCACCATCATACTAAATGGACAAAAACTGAAAGGTTTTACTCTAAAATCAGGAACAAGACAATGATGTCAACTGTCTCCACTCTTATTCAACATAGTCCTGGAAACTTTAGCCAGAGCAATTAGACAAGAGAAATCAATAAAAGGAATAAAGCTAGGAAAGGAAGAAGTTAAACTATCATTATTTGCAGATGACATAATACTCTACAAAAAACACCCAAAAACTCCACTAACAAACTGGTAGATTCAATAAGCAAATTCAATAGCATAGCTGGATACAAATTCAACACTAAAACTGAATAGCCTTCTTGTGCATAACAAAAAACTCACTGAAAAAGAAATCCAAGAAATGACACCTTTTGCAATAGCACCCCAAAAAATGAAATACCTATGAAACAATTGAGTGAAGGTTGTAAAAGACCTCTACAGTGAAAACTATAGTACTCTAAAAAATGAGAATGAAGAGGATAGTAGAAAATGGAGAGATAACTTGTGCTCTTGGGTAGGAATAACCAACAGTAAAAATGGCCATACTTCCAAAACTGTTATACAAATTCAATGCAATCCTAATAAAAATTCCAATAACTTACCTCATATAGAGGAAAAAATTCTCGAATTTATCTGGAGCCACAAGAGATCTAGAATAGCAAAGGTAATTTTGGACAACAAAGGCAAGACAAGGAGTATTATAATCCCTGACTTGAAATTATGCTATAAAGCTACTATGATAAAAACAGTATGGTACTGGCAAAGAAACAGACCCAAAGACCAGTGGAACAGATTAGAAGATGCAGAATCAACTCCACACACACTAAGCCTCCTTATCATTGACAAAGTTGCTAAACACATTCACTGGAAGAAAGATACCTTCTTAACAAATGGTGCTATAAAAACTGACTCTGTACATTCTGAAGACTAAGATTAGACACATATCTTTCACCATGGACTAAGTTAAATTCAGAATGGACCAAATATATAAATATTAAAACAGAAACAATAAACCTATTGGAAGGTAGAGTAGGTAAAACTCTTGAAGACATAGGTATAGGCATAGACTTTATGAACAAAACCCCAATTGCATAGGAACTGTCACAAAGAATCAACTTGGATCTCATCATATTAAAAAGCTTTTACACAGCAAGAGAAAATACAGAGTAAAGAGACAACCCACAATGTGGAAGGAAAATGTTTGCCAGCTATTCCTCAGACAAAGAATTACTATCGAGAACATATCAAGAACTTAAAAAAAAATCAGTCCTTCCAAATTTAAATACCCAATCCAAAAATGGGCAGCTGAGATGAATACACATTTTTCAGAAGAAGAAATACAAACAGCAAATAAATACGTGAAAAGATGTTTAACATCACTGATCATTTGAGAGACACAAATTAAAACACCACTGCGATTCCACCTCTTCCTGGAAGGAATGGCTATTTTTAAGAAATCAACCAGTAACAAATGCTAGAGGGGCAGTAGGGAAAAAGCAACATTTCTCCACTGTTGATAGGAGTGTAGACTGGTGCAACCTCTATAGAAATCTGTGTGGAAATTCCTCTAAAACTAGGATTAAAGATCCCATTTGACCTAGCTATTCCCCTTCTGGGTATCTTCCCAGAAGAGTTAAAAACATAATACCACAGTGATATATGTGCACCTACGTTTATAGCAGCATAATTTGTAATAGCTAGATCTTGGAAACAGCCTAAATGCCCAACAACTGAGGAGTGGATAAAAAAAAATGTGGTATTTTTATACAATGGAGTACCACTCAATCATAAAACAAAGATAAGTTTGAGACTTTTATAGGTAAATGGATGCAACATGAGACCATACTCATTAGTGAAAAAAATCAGACATGCGTATGTAAACATCATATTGTCTCACTAGTGTGAGAAGCTGAAAGAAACTGTATTCATAAAAGACAGTTAAATACCACTGATTTTTCTGAGCTCATTGAAGACAAAGGTTTGTGCTACTATTTTCAGATATTTAAATGCAGATGTCTTGTACTCTGAGTAATGAATTTGAAGATAACATTGTACAATGTATGTACCATTGTTATCCCCTAATTGTTATGTTTTGAAGTTTTGTTTTATTTTCTTTTTAAAATAAAAAAAAAGAATAGGACACTCATTAAATCTGGTCAGTCATTTGGTCACCAAGCTTGTTATGAGTGAATGCTATGTGACAAGCACTATGTTGGCATCTTAGTCTTCAAGAAATAATTAGACCAGCATCCATTCTCAAGGAGATCATGGAATGAAATCATTATGCTACAGAATCAAAGACTAGTGAATATTTACATGTTGAAACATACAAAAATCAGTAGGAACTGTACAAGCAGTAAATTAAAAAAAAGAAATAAGAATTTCATATCCCTTAAATGACTGAAAAGGCAGGAAGAACCTGGGATGCTGCAATGGGATGATTTGGAGAAACACAGGAAAACGTGAAGATGAAGGAGCAAAATACAATTTGAGACCTCCAGCTCACACAGAACAAGTTCAGGAGACACAGACATAGTAGAAATTAGAGGTCAAACACATGGAATTTCTTGGACTGATGGTTAATTTTTACAAGCTTATATCCAATGTTCTGGACAGTTATTTTATTTTTTATTTTAAAGAGAGTAAAACAAAACAAAACAGAACAAAGCAAATCAGAACAGAACAATACAAGCAACACAGGATTTCAAAACAAGGCAACAGGAAACCAACAGTGGCTACCATAATGTCACCCAAGATTTAGAAGGGCTACCCTCTTTTCTAATAAAATACACATGTGCTATTGAATTAGAAAAAACAATGCCCCTTCTCCCCTGAAAACTCAACACTAAGCTATCCTGCATTGGATCAAATTGCTGGCTTTTACATACCCCTTATCAACTTTTGAAGAAATAGATAATAGCACATTTCCAGCCTAGCCCAGTTTGGCAGACACCAATTATGACAGACTGGTTGGGCTTCTTTCCTAATGAGTAGAATCATGCACAACATAGCTGCCAAGAACATACCATTTCCATCTTTTATGACAGAGTAATTATTAATAATACCACATCTCACATTCTTGTTCTTCAATTTGAGAAAAATAAACAAAATGGTCTTCTTACCCACAGTGCAGTTCATCTGTTCTAAGGTTCTACGGTCCCAGGAGTCTGTGAATGGGAAATGTCAGGAATTATGTGACTGCAGTGCAGGAATCTAGGCCTAGAAATAAAATCCCTTCTTATGTCCTTCATTTGCCCCTTCTATCCTGACTCAGTCATTTGGCTCATAATTCTAGTTTATATATTTTAGCAAAGGCTGCATGAAAACTAACATGAAATTGATAATTTGCTCTGGCTCATTCTTGGAAGCCCATGATCTGAGCCTTACACTATAAGGCTACATTTTTATGTATCATCATCATGCTAAACTTTTCCAACCTTACTGCAGTTTAAATGAGTATACTGAGACCACTTTTCTCCTATGTGATAAGGTCATATGACAATTCAAAGATTCTTTGGATTGCTCCTTTCTGAGTTTACTATCTTGACTATTAGGTACCATAAGGATGTTTTCAAAACAAGGGTTCTCAGTTGGTGATGATCTTTCCCCAGTCAGGGGGCATTGTCAATACCTGAAGATGCTATGATTATCAAGATATGTATATTACTGGATTTAAATAAAGATCAAAAAAGTTGATTTAATGTCCAACAATAGCCCAATAATACAGTCTTCTGATCCAAAATGCTAATAGTGCTGAAATTAGTAATACTTGTTTTAGAAGGTATATCACATAGTAAGAAGAAAATATTTGAAAAAAATTGTGGTAGGATGAGTGAGCTGTGTATGCTCTTGAAATTGAGTCCATTCAAGAGAAGCATCTCTCAGTTTACTTCAAACCATTTGGTGCTTTTAATACTAGTATCTACCAAATTCATTGTGTCTGCCAAGCAGCTGGTTCTACCCAGGAAAACCAAGAAAAGGAATTGATTTTCTATAAACCTTCCTAGAAACTCCTGTGGCTGGAATTTAATCCCAATCAGCCACAGTATATAGAATTCAGTTCCTGATCTCACCAAGTTTCTGCCATGTTGAATTGCTATGGTGTCTTACCCATGAGTACACTGCACAAGGGATCAGTTCTGTCCTTACTATACATGTTATAATCCTTGGTGACATATGGAACAATAAGAAATCAAAGGCCCACTGAAACAAAAAAAAAAATCTGAGTTCTGTTGGAAAGCTGAAGGGAAGAAAGTTATAATTGGTTGATTATAAGGACTAAAATATAATTAGGATCTGGGATTAAAATTGGAAATTACTTATTAAGTAAATGAGAAGGATATGACATCCAAGTAGAAGTAAATTCAAGAAACATTTATGTAAACACTTGTACAACTATTTTATATCAAAAATTGTAGCAAATAGTCTCTATTAATCTTCTAAGTGCACTAAATGACTTTAGATACCTTAAACATACAATGCTCTCAGATTCTAAAACACAATGTATTGAGTGCATAGTATATGTCAGCATGCTGTTGAGCACTTCACAGTAGGAACTTTCTGAATAATTGGAATAAAAACCTATTTTTTCCAATGGTATAAATATTAATTCAAATAATGACTTTTAAAAATTAATATTTAAATTTAAATCATTCCAGCATTTGAATCCAGGACAAAAACTCATTCAGTATGGCCCTCTAATTAAGTTTTCCTGCAGATAAACCACATACAGAAATCATTTTATTTAGTGGCTGTTTTAAGTTTCTGTAAAGTGATTCAGAATTAAAGTCACTTGTGAAATATTATGAGAACAGACTCCTTTAAGATTATATAAAG